>VXAB01013786.1:319350-451868 GCA_013399175.1 Odontophorus gujanensis
GCACTCCCGTCTCCTCCCCTACCATCTTCCACAAGTGATCCTCTCCCCCTCTCCGCCCCTAAGCATCCTCATTTCTTTCTTGCTGGTACCTTCCGACACCAGTCAAGAGGTGACTGCAGAGCCTCGCTTGCGCTTGCCAGGCTTCCCGCGGACATTGCCACGCTCGCTCCCAGAAGCCACAAAAGTTCACACCAGCCTTTCCTTTGCCTCTCGTTCACGACCCTCTTCCTCCCTCCGCCGATCCAACCTCCTCGCTGCCCAAGGGTTTTAATGAGATCTTACTCAAATCACAACAGTTGCGCTCACAGCCACACGCACACGCGCGGAGCCGCCGCAAACCTCGCCTCTCTAACCCTTTCCCAGCCAAGTCCTCCCCTCGCGTTCCGGCTCGGCTGCCACCTGCTACGGCAGGGGACGAAGACCGAGGGATCATCTCCCCTAAAGTTTTCCCTCCGAGCACGTTCACACGACGCCTTTCCGTGCCCGGGTTCCGGGGGCGGCTGTTTGCTTTCAGCGGCGGGCCGAAGGGAAGGAAGCGTTCCCCACGCGAGCAGCCCCGAGCTCGGTTCCCGGCCCCACGGGAGACCGCGGCGGGGCGCCAGGGGGCCCCCGCCCCGCAGCCCGGCGCACAGCTCGCCCTTCGCCCCCAACTTTGAGACCCGGGGGATCCGGATGCCTTTCTCTGCACCCCGCTCTCCCGTCTTTCCGCGGAGTTAGGCTCTTTCACTGGCTGAAACGTGACAGCGGTCGAACGAGAAGATCCCTTAATTTATTTATCTACCGCGNCGCGGAGGGGGACTTCGCAGCTCCGCGACGGAGCGGGAGAGCGCTGCGAAGAGGGGGGACCGGCCGCCGTCAGGCACGGAGGGATGCGCTGGATATGATGTTACATATCGCGTACATATGTACGGCTGCCGGGGTGAGAGGGGCCGGGGCTTCAGAAGCACGGAGGAAAGCAGGGGGCGAGGGGATGCCCGCAGGTAAGGGCGCGGGGTGCGGGCCGGGCTGGGAAGGGGAGATTTCTCCCTCCGCGCCAGGAGCAAAGGGGTGGAGAGAAAAACGGTGCGGCAAAACCGCTTCTTGGTTTGGTTTGTTCTAGCTTTCAGCGAAATCTAATTCATAAATTGGACATGCTCGGACTCAGAAGACTAATTCATCCCCTAAAACAAACGCATCAGTGATCGCAGGCACCCAAACGTGACGAGCGTCTCAATACGCCGAGGATCCAGAGAAAACAAATTCATTCAGGAGCCCGAACCATAATTAAAACTGCTGCCAAGAAGAGGAGCCGCGAACAGGATGTTACCAACGCTATCAAGTTGCAGCGGGGCCGGACCTCCGCGGCGGCACATACAGAGAATGTCAACGTTCGGATAACGCGAGGCACGGCGATTCCCGGTGGTCACCGCCTCGCCAGCGCCGGAACGCTGCGGCCGGAGCCTGCCCGGCAAGGAGCGGGCAAGGAGCGGGCAAGGAGCGGGCCGAGCGCCGGGGCCGAGCGGGGCTGCTCCGCGCAAACGCACTCCGCCATCAGTCGCGCTGCCGGGAAAAGGCAGCCCGCTCCTACAGCCGGCACCTCCACCGGACGCCGCTACACGCTCCGGATACTTAGCATTAGTCGCCTGCCTGAGGGAGTGCTGCAACGTGTTTATTTAGCAGAGAAAGCACAATACAGCAAAACCGCTTAGCACTCGGCAGCAGCAAATACAGACGGGGTTTACAGTGAGTGGGGAGGCACGCGGGGGAGGGAGCGCACGTATGGATGGAGCGGAGAAAAGGAAGCGAGCGGGAAGCGACGCGGCGCGGAGCAGCAGCAGCATCCCGGCCGAGGTGCTAAGCGAGCCTCGGAGGATGGAAAAGCGACGGAAAAGAAAAGGAGATGCGCTTCTTACAAATAAAGCACTGCTTAACATCTCTTACTTACAGTCCCCGTCCTAAATATGCAATTTCGCACTGATCAATGCAGAATGATTAAATACCATTCGCTATATTTCGTGTAATAAAAACACTTAATCCTGATAATTGGCTTCTGGGACAGAGATCAATAGAAACGTTCCTTATTTGACTACGTTAGCGAGCCAAAATTAATTCTAATCTACATTTGCTTCAAATCAATATGCACTTAGTGACTTACATAGGCTCTTCAAAAAGTTAAACACTGGTATTGACCGCAGTCATATATATGTCAGTAACAAGTTCACACGTGGGACTCAGTGGGAGCAGAGAGGAAGCGTTTCCACATCCTGCTGGGGAAAAGAGGTTCAGTTTATTTGTGTTGGAAACTTCTTCGGGATCCTAGCCATGAAACCTGTAGAAACTTATAGCCTTAACCCTGCTATTCATATGAGCACCCAAATCCCAGCCATTTATTCCCAGCAGTTGTGAGCAGGCTTGCACAGTGAGGTCCTGATCTCAGCTGGGACTCCTCCGGCTTCTAGTAATAGTAAAAACATAGCATAAAATATTAAGAAGTCCAAAATGCGGTGAATTAGACAAGTTAAAGGATTTCCTGAGAACCCACGAGCAACTACTCTGCACACAGACAAGGATCCAGCCCCAGCCAGGATGAGGAGAGAGGATGGGAGCCCAAAATAATATAAATAATATCACCACTGAAAGGAGAAGCAAAAAAGTATAAGAACGGACCCATCAGACCCAGCAGCAGAACCACAGCTTCAGTGGCAACTCTGCAAGATGGACACTTGTGGAATCAAAGCTGGTGCATCCAGCTCTGTGCCTCACTGAAGCCAGGCCTTAGAAACTTTCATTTTTATTTTTAATTTGGCTCAGATTATACTGCTCATCCTCAGTCCTTCTTTCCTTACTCCCCTCCTCACAAAAATGGCACCTATGTTGAATGTGGAGGCACCATAAAAATTAGAGAGTTCATTTCAACTCTGCCGTTCACCATCTGGTGAGCGCTGACATGCCACAGTTGGGTGTACGTTGTTTGACACAGCGCTCAGCAATAAAGGCTAATCCACCTGCCACCATTTTGCACATTAAAAACGTTACGATACTCCACCATCACAGTGTAGGGGACACTTCATTACACTCTACTACATAAGGCACCACTGGATTTGCAGCACCCACAAAAGAAAGGCCTCTTGTTCCAAAAACATCAAGTAAACATCCAACTCAAGCAATAGTCACTATTCCGAGATCAGCTCCTTGGCAACAGATGCAATTCTATGCACATCTCTAACAGCTACATTACCTTTGCAAAGCACAGTGGTGATTTTAAGCTAACCTATCATGAGATATCACCATGCTCATTTCTGTTGTCAGAATGAACGTGAAATGAAACTCATACCAAGAGGGAGAGAATGGCCTCAGCCACTGTGAAAGACAGTGCAATTAGAAATGTTCACCTTCCTGGGCCTGCGCATTCAGAGCTTGGCACTTAGCTCTGGCCCTCCCTGCTGCATATTCTGAAAGGCAACTCCAGAATCACAGCTGCAGGAAGTGCCTGCATCTGAAAAATCCCTGATTTTACTGAGCACATACCACACGGTGAACAAAGCTGCTCCCTAAGCAAGTGATCTACAAGACCAGAACCATGTGACTTCTACTGGACCACAGCCCATGCTAAGAACACACGGCATGCCTTTAGGACTCGACATTTCTAACTTCCATCCAATCGCTGTAGCCAAGCTAAGGCTTTCCCATGTAAAAGTTAGAGCAATGTTAAGTGCATAAAATGGGGTAAGAAGCATTAGAGGGTAATTATGGATGTTGCCTGGTGAGGGGGAAAACATGAAAGATTCAGGGTGTGTACAGCCCTAACAGAGGAAATAATCTCCTCTGAAGACACTCCTACAGTCTTTTTCAAGAACCTTTTAACTCCAGCAGGGGAAGAAAGGGCGCTTGCTGGGAGTAGGAGAGATGCTCCAGTCCCCCTTACATCACAAGTCTCTAATGGCCTGTGTACTTGTACTCAGCTAAGGTAGAAGGTAGCTCTTAAAATATATGTATACATTTATGTGAGTGCTTGTAGCAATGATTATTATTCCTCCTGTAAGTGAAAGGAACTCCTTTTCTGTATCAGTTACACGTATGTTAGCTGATCAGTCTGCAGGGTCACAAAAATTGAAAAGGTAATTGCAAAGACCGTACACACAACATTGTAATACTCAATCTCCTTCCCCAGCAGCCAAGGGAAGGTCTATACTTAGCACAAAGATAAAATTATTTGCATTTTAGAGTAAGAAATTGAATAACTCTGCTTCTCTTTGAAAACAACAATAAAAAACCTCAAATCTGTGACTGTTTGTTAAGTGTTTAGATTGTTGTATTTGATTGTCATTCTCTTGCAGTGACAGCCCAAGATTTCACTGGCTTACTGAAATTTCCCTTAGCTTACTGAAGGTTGTTTTTCCTACTTTCATGGTTGATAGCACAGTATGATAACCTTCCACGTCTCTGTGCAAGAAGAGGTTGCTGAATTACGAAGCTCTTTACAAGTATGTTGGTTTGGTTGGGATAGAGTTAATTTTCTTCACAGTAGTTCATATGGTGCTATGTTTTTGGATTTGCAATGACAGTGTGCTCATAACACAGCGATGTTTTAGCTGTTGCGGAGGAGTGCTAACACAGAGTCAGGGACTTGGCTTCTCACTCTCCCCTGCCAGCAAGGAGGCTTGGGGATGTGCAAGGAACTGGGAGGCGATGGAGCCAGGACAGCTGAGCCCAGCTGACCAAAGGAATACCTCATGCCACACAACATCGTGCTCGGCAGTAAAACTAGGAGGAGTTGGCTGGTGGTGAGCAATTGCATTTTGCATCATTTATTTTTCTTTGGATGTTTCTGTCTTGTTTTGGGGCTTTTTCTGTTTGATTGTTTTTTGTTGCTGTTGCTCCTTTGTATTGTTGCTGTTTGTTTCTTCTTCCTTAATGAACTGTCTTCACCTCAACTCACACATTTTCTAACTTCTGCCCTTCCAGTTGTCTTCCCCCGATCCTCTGTGGGCTAGTGAGCACACAGCTGTGTGGTACTTTGCTGCCTACCAAGGCTAAACCACAACTGCAGGACAGCTGACATTCTAGATTAATTTGTTGTGTACCTACTAACCATCTGAAACTTTGCTACAGTCAACACTATTTGAATTGATGTGCCTTTTAACATGCCACAAAGAAGGCAAAGCACTATTAGTCTCAGATTTTTACCTGATTTAATTCCGTAGAGTACACACAGCCTATATTTATTTTAATACATGCTTATGTTTGCTTAATTCTATTATTCAATTCTTGTTGCATCTTGATAAGATTCATATCTACTTCCCCTCTCCTCTCTTCCAATTGTGCCTTTTTATGCCTTACTTTTCTTTAGCAGGCATTTTCTTTGCAATATATGAGGGCCTTCACAGGCTTTCCCAGCATTCCACACTTTCCTAGTTGTGTAAATACACTTATTTTAGTCCAAGGCAGGCTGTTATCAGTGTTGGTAAATTTATCTTGTCTTGGCATTTCTACTGAATAAATAGAAGCAACTCAAAAAGAATCTACTTATTCACAACATCTTACTACCAGCACTAGGTGTCTTGCAGAGAGCTCTAAAACACAGATGCTCAAAGGATTTTCTGTCATGACCATTGGAGGTGCAAGTATAACTCACAGTCTTGGGAAAACTATTTTCTTCTTCATTTCTAAGCAAGGTTCTTGTCATTATATCCACTGGACACTGACTGGAAAAGGCTAAGTTCTGTAAGCTGGTTTTCTGGGCTGGGATCTTTTTCTAAAAAATTCAGTATCTGAAACAAAAATAAGTACAACTAGGAACTCTGTTAAATCACAGTTCCATGAAGATGCAAGCTACTCAAGGACAAATGTTATTAGCTATTCATAATTTAATGCTAGCTACATCACGATAAATCTCTGAACTAAGGTCATCGGCGCATGTCTAAGACAGAAAAATACTACAAATTTATCTACAAAAGTGATACAACCCTCCCCAAGAAACTCCTGCTTCTATGAGGGCAGACAGGAGAGCAGAAATGATACTGTATCCACTGTCCAAGTCATTAGAAGTTGCATTATGTTAAAACATCAGCAGTGCACAGGACATGGAGTCTCATAAGCTGTCTTTCACGGATACCCCAACATTGCTAAAGCAGTTGTCCTTCTGTCTTCATAGCAACCCAAAGAGACAGGCAAGTACGAAAGGAAAACCAGAACCATAAAACCCCCAGATCTCATTACCTGTATAACCATCAGAAATATGTACTGACCGATCTCACTCCTTCTCACGTAACTACAGGTCAGGAATGGCACCTATGCTGTACAGATACTTCACTGTGAACACATTTCTCAGCACCCCCACTATTACAAAACCTAACACTTAACTGTAGGAATATATCCTTCCTTTCTTAGGACTGATTGAAACTAATTTTTCCTGCCAAAGGAAAAAGCCAATTACCCAAATTTGTCATGCAGTTCACTTCATTTGGAATTTGAAAAAGTTGTATTCTTGCTGCTTCCCACTTTACCCATCCAGACAGTAACACAACCAGTAAAACAGATGCTGCTGCACAGTGTGGCAGATAGTCAGAAAAGACTGAACACGTACGTTTGAAAAGTTGCGCTCTCCAGTCAAGTCACAGTAACTGATCTTGTGTTTGTTCCTGCTTCACTGTCAAAGCCACAGAAGAGCCATGTAAGCAGAAGGATTTTGCTACAAACCAGGAATTTGAACACTATCCTTTGCTGCAGCTAAGCCAAATAAGGACCTTTTCAATAGCACTAACTCAGTCCTTCGCTACCACTAAATACCGACGCCGTTTGTATGTGCAGAGTCCTTTAAAAGCCTCACAGTGAGAAGTACTCCAAGTGGAAAGTAATTTTACATTTAAGAAAACCTGATCTTTCTCAACAGTCCAATCTAAAACATATTATATTTAATGACTGTCTCACAATGGCCCACTTCTTCCAGCTAGCAAGTTCTCTTTTTTGTCCTGCAGTGCTGTGCCATGGAGTGTTATTTTTTTTTTTTCAGCTTGCTATTGCAACATCTACTTTGCAGCCATTTGTACAAACAAGTACATATTTGCCTTTTCAGTGACTCCATTAACATTAATGGCAGCCACACACACAGAGCAGGGGAGAATGCATTCTCCCACCGATCTGCGTTTTCTCTTCAGGAAAAAGTTGTCAGTCATGGAGTTCGTAATTCATACCCACATTTCCAGGAATGTATGAAATGAAGATTTTATAACAGAAACATCAGTTTGACTCTCACTGTATGCCTAACTCCAAAATCTATCATAGTAATTTTTTTCATTATTGCACATCTGGGTGGGGGTGCATTCAACCAACTCTACAATAATCTGTCCTGATACTGAATAACACATTATCCATTGTCAGTCCCCCCAGATGGGATTTTTTTTTTTTTTTTAAGACAGTACCATCCTGCAGTTGGAGCAAAGGGGTGACAATTCCTGGGCTCCATTCCCACCAGAGTCACCAATTCATTTCATGACTAATCGAGTGGACTGTTGCATGAACATTGTATTCAGTTCTCAGTTTGAGGGGGAACAAGAACATCAAGTTCCTTTCCTCAGTTACTGCTCTTGGTCAGCTGTCCTACTTCTCTAGGAGGTGTAGAGGAGACACGGTAGGTTTATTTTTGGCAGGTCAAACAGTGAATTTCAAGTATTTTCAAGTTTGTGAATCATACACTAAGTACAAAGTTTTCTCACATTTAAAATAACGTAAATCAGAAAATGTTTCACGTGGTCCTCAGGACCAGCCCATTCCATATAGTTGAGTATGGATACAAATGTTTAATATCTCAGTTTTTTTGCTGATCTGAATGACAGGATTGCAGTTGTTCAATGACTTCTGCTTTTGTTTAATTTTTCATCCCATATGAGAGTGGAAAACAAACAAACAAACAAACACTTCTACTGAAAGGGATAGGAAAAGTTCTACAGAAAACCCCTCCAAAAACTACAAGATGTTCAGTGGTTACATCTCTCTTTCAATGCAATTGAAGTCACTTGTTCAATTCTCCTACAGTACGCACCTGAACTAGGTCCCCTACCTGAGAAAAGGGTGTTGTGATGGCTGGGTGTTGGGGAAGGAGTGGGAAAGAATATATGCCTATTTTGAGAAAAAAAGAGAAAAAACACCTTCCAATATGTCTGTATGCCCTGGTGAGAAGAAGGATAGAAGAGAAAAACATACCAGTTCTGTCCTACTTCTAGGTTGGACAAAGTGCTTGTGTGCATGAAAAGGGTAACTGCAATCTAAGTTCCCCTGTGTCAATGTTTGTTTATACCAGGCTTATTTTTTGTGTAGTTTTTATGCTACTCACTCTAAAGCAGCTATTTCCATGAACACACCTGCCTATGAACACCCCCAGGCACTCACAAGCTTTTGAATGGTTTAAGTCACAAAAACCCCATCTTAACAGTGCGCCATTCCTTTTCTTCTCTGTTCCTTGACCACCTGTTATTTCCCATTTACACAGCCACAGTACAGGGTTTGTGTGGAAAAAAGTGTATATAAGGTATATAGGTAACCTAGGGCCACATGGCTTTGTAGCATTCCATTTAGGGGGTGATTGCCACAGGATATACGTTTACATCACACATACAAATAGGCACACAAAAGTTTATGAACTCCATTACATTTCAGTTCCGGGTACACAGCACTGAAAAGCACTGGAACCGATGGCCTTGTTTAATTGATTCCTATTAGAAATGAACTTAAAATTCTTACTCTACACATTTCTCACTTGACTCACCAGTCCTGAAAGAATTAATATAAAAAAAGCCTCCAAGTTTTTTTCCTGTCTTCTGACAACTCAAAGGTACTGTGACAAAGGGTTCATGCAAAGCGCAGGGACGATAAAAAGCAGGCGGTACCTTAGGAATACAGCACGTGAAGCCACAGTCCCTGCCATGACTCCCTAGTGAATGAGCAGTGCTCCCCAAAACCACCCAGTTCATTTATATTTACATAACATGACTAAATACACTACATCTTCCAAGCTAAATGGTTCTGTGTTACACAACAGTACATTATACTACAGCTGTATACTATCCAGCTGAACGCATGTCTGCCATTTAAATAGCTTTGTTTTTACAGTGCTGTATTTATCATGCATGACTATATCATGCAACACTGATTTTTAAGCAACAGCATTGATTAGGAGTCTTATTTTCAAAATGCTGTCAGCATTCAGCTTTTAGATAAGTACTTTAAGACCAAATCTGAATTGCGTTCCCCAGCAACAACCCCTTCTTTACAGATCATATTACAGAACTACAAGAAATGCTGCTGACTTTAACACGTATTGCAAATTTACACCAGCACGATTTTGGTAAGACGAGCTCT
Organism: Odontophorus gujanensis; assembly: GCA_013399175.1. NCBI lineage: Eukaryota > Metazoa > Chordata > Aves > Galliformes > Odontophoridae > Odontophorus > Odontophorus gujanensis. Next base: position 328,687 of record VXAB01013786.1, read on the forward strand.
TAGCACTTCACACTTACACAATATGCTTTAGAATTATTATTTTGAAAGTTTTTTTTTCTCTCCTCACTAGTTTTCCCTGAAAGGTAAGTTTATTAAATTGAATGTGACCTCTCAGAACATACCTAGGTAGGGATTTCTATTCCCTGCAAACACAGCCATGTTCTTCATATGCTGCTTTGAGTCATGCAAGATTCTACAAGGAAGTAAGCAAACCATTCTTGGAAGAACATTTTACATTAAATAAACTATGCACAGGAGAGAAAGGGGAAAAAAAAATCAACATCAAACACAAAGCATATCTTTGTGCCTCCATTTCAAAAGCCACACTAGAGGGTATAAAATCATTGCAATAGAATTTTCATGCTCTCAAGCAGCCCTCCAGATTTATCACCAGCAAGCCACTGATTGACCAGTTTCCCTGGGGTGCTGCTTGCAGAAGTAACTTTTAAATACCTCCTCAAAATTTCCATGCTGCCTGTGCTTTTTTCCATACTTCCAATAGCTCCCAAGTTGGTAGAAACCTCCCGGTTATCTTATTACTCTGCCAGCTGAATCCCAGTGTGCAAAGTGGATTTGTCACAGTAATGGACAAAGACCATACTTCTCTAGTTCAAGTTTATTTCTGCTGAGAAGTCTGAATGCATCACAAAATATTTGTTTTGCTCGGTATTACAAGCACTGAGGTTACAAAAACCTTAAGAACACAGTGACCTTTACATTGTGCATTACAATAAAGGGAGACACATTTCCGAGCCTTGACTCTTTGTCTCTGGAGTCTTACCTCTAAATTGCTACTAGTTATTTATGGTTTTGGTGGACTTTTCTTTATAGACAAATTATATTTTACTTTCTGAAGTGGTTTGTTCAGGGAGCTTAGATTCTGCCATGTAAATGAGGTATATTAAGTAAAGCAGGTTCCCCTTTCAAGGGGAAGACTTGTAAGGGGAAGACTGGTCAGGTGCTGGAACGGACTGCCCAGGGAGATGGTTGAGTCAATGTCCTTGGAGGTGTTTAAGAAACATTCAGATGTTGTACTGAGGGACATAATTTAATGGGGAAATACTGCGGGTAGGCGGACAGTTGGACTAGATAATCTTGGAGGTCTTTTGCAACCTTGGTAATTGTCTGATTTAGTCAGGTTCCAAGTCAATCCAGTACAAACCCTAATTTAAGGTGCACCTAGCATTCAGTCATTCCACCCTGTCACTGTATTTCACCAAGTACAATGCATTCAGGTGAGGCAGGAGATGTAACAAGATTTGCCATCATTGAGTCCGGTTGTGTCATCCGAACTTCTCTTTCTAGATTGCACTTATGGATTCCTAATCAAACCTGTGGTTGCTCTACCACTTTCATCAACGTCAACAGAATTACTTGCAGAGAAGGGCACAAGGAGGACCAGTACCAATTGCTATAGCCCTCCTGAATCCTGGAAACCCTTTGCATTTAATGTGAGTCCATGCAACAGTGACCTCCCTTCCCTCAACAAAAGGTAAAATCAAAATCTGCATACAATAAAGAGGAGAATAAACTCAAATTGAATTAGGATTATCACAGTACAACTGCCACTTCTCCACGGGTCCCTCATTTCACTGCCATGGCTGGTCACAGCAGCTGACCAGTTGAGAAACTCAGAGGAACACAATTAACTCTGCACTGTTACACCCTGAAGACCTGCTGAGTAGATTTGTTTCAGCCACTTGATCTTCTCCCACTGCTCTGTTGCCACCTACCTGGCATTCTTTACAAAGCTCAGAGGTTTTCTATACTATAAACTAGCTACCAAACACCTGTGCATTATACACATAAAATAGGCCTCAATAATATGTGAACCTTCACATTCCTCTAAATTCCACATTGAAGAAAATGTTATTATATTAAAGAATGACTCTAACAGAATATGTCCCTGCAAAACCATGCTTCTTGCTACTTATATCAATTCAGTTACATTCTCTTATCCATTAAAAAAAAACAAACCTGACAAGCACATGTAATTACTGACTGCAGTACCTGATTTAACAGACAGATGGTTTTCCTGCAACTGTTTCTCTTTGCACTCCAGCATGCCCGAGACACCCAGCTAAACAATTTTTGGCTATTCCTGATTCGTGTTTCTAACAGAGAGCTTTCCTCTTTCCTATTCAAAATTAAAGTGGAGATATATGCATTGATTTTGTGTAATCTTCTGGGAAGCACAGCTTAGCAATACAACTTTTGCTTGACACTGTTTACAGCAGCGGCATTTCTGGCCCTCCATCAGTGACATCATTTCCTTTTCCTCACCCATACACATCAATGCCTGACTACAGAACCACCTGAGAGAGGAGAAAGAAAATCTCTCAGGTCCTTGGAAGTCGCCACTCACTATGATGATCACTATGAGGCATGTTCTTACATTTCATGCATCTAGATCACTGCCAGTAAAAATCACAAGATTAAAAGCTTCCATTACCTGTATGGCTCTGCAGGCCAATGGCAGGGCCGGCTGCCACTAGATGGGGAAAGAATCTGGAAATTGGTTGATATATGTTAAAGATGCAGGAATCAACTCCACTCCCCGCCTCCATGTCATGTGGTGTACGTGTGGTTCCTGCCCAATGCTTGCTAGCTAGGTACACGGGGACAAATCTCTAGCTTCTCACGTTCAGTGGCAGCAGCTTGTCTGCTCAATTCCATCAGTGGTTGCCTTCATATTTAAATATGTGTTGGCCAACGCACCCTGAGAGGATGTGTTTTAAAAATATAATGAATTATTTCTTATATTTAGACTTGCAAATGCTGGAGCAGAAGTTCTCACTATCCACAGATAGAAGCAAATTGTGATTTTCCTCATACAAGATGAAAACCCCTATCTATTCATGAATATGGCATCATGCCAACTCAAACCATTTTCCATTAGCACAAAAATCAAATTTACTATTGCTTACAAAGGGAAAGAGATTCAGGATACTGTCTGGTACTGTAAGGCACTCTTGAGGAAACAAAACCAAGATGCAAATGAATTTCTCATGCATCGGTTCTGGTAACCTTGAGCTCATGACTCTTGTTGCAGTGTAGTGGAATAAATCTCTTCTGTCTATATATGGATTACATTTCAAAGCTGAACAAGAAAAAGAAACATAGTAGTACTAAGATGCTTCACTATACGGTTTTACTAAACTAATTACAGATGTAATAATGCAATGAATAAAATTGAGTGAACAGTTACAATTAAATCAATAGGTTGAAACAATCAGATCATTAAACTAATACAGTGAAGGATAACCAAATCAGCTCACAAGAAAAATGAGCTTTCTGGCTCACAGAGAAGAGAATGAATTGCTTTGGATTAAGGCTATACAAGGAGGATTTTCAGAAAGTACTGTCTCCCTTTCTGTATAAGGACCCAGCCAGCATTAATTTCTGTGTAGTACATAATGCACACCAGTATGCTGCTTCAGACTTCAAGATACAGTAAAATATACATGAGGAAGCAAAGGCAAGTGGCCTGCAGGCAGTCTGAGTTCAGACTCAAGACAAGAGAAGTATCCTAACATCAGGGGTGGAATCCCCTGTTTTCTGAATGGTAAGGCTGCACTTGCAGAACTTCACAGCAATGACAATGACCAAAGGATGACCTTTTGAGCTTCTCAGCTTTGCTACTTGGTTCTCAAAATCTACTAATTCAGAGAAACGTTAATGATGACTCTTTGGCAATTTTTTGAGGTGGCCTGTCCACCCATCCACTAATGCAGCATGTAGCTCTGTAACGTTTTCTTCTGTAGTAAATTTTTTTTTTATTTTATGTTTTTTAAACTTACTGTATAGCTTACTCACCATGATTATTCAATTTGACATCTTTTCTTAACATGCATGTCCATTATCATGGAGCTTCTGGTTTTGGTTCTTCTATTCAAGAAGAGACAGGAAACTGACTGAAACACACACGCACACTGCAATCACCCAAGCCCTTCCTGATCTTTATAGAACTAGGTAGAAAAGTAAGATTAAGAGGTCTCCCTTTAGACACAAGAGATAAAGAGCTCAGCTTTCTAATGCCTTGTTTCTTGGTCACTAACTCACACAGGACCACAGGTCCAAATCCCATTCTATCATCAGCCTTTATGCATTTTGACTAACAGACAAATAGCTATTAATGACACTATTATTAGCTACTGGTCTCATTACTTTTTAAGACAAAGAGGCAATTTTATTCTTTCCATGACATTATCTGCTGACAAACAGTGCAAAACAATTCACAAAAGAACAAGGCTTCCCTCTGTGTGTTCACATGAAATTTTCCTTGTAAATAAGTATTTTCTGAAATAAAACACAGCAACACCTGTAATAAAGTAACTACTCCCCAAATACAAAATTGGGCAAATCAACCCCAGAATTCTGCAAGCCCAGATAAAAGCTAGTGTGCACAATCTTCTCTCCAGAGAGCTGAGGAAATTTCAGATGAACAGTTTTATTTGGAAAGACGAATCTTTGCCAAGGAATTACTAGACCTGCTGATACAAAATCAAAACATCCCCACGGTTGCAGCTTCAACAAGGTCTCAAGTAAGCTGACAGATCTTGGAATGTTCAAAGGAACAAGATATACCAAATAGTTGCGGTTCTTTTCTTTTTAATACCTTCCCTGTTCCAACGTGCACTGCTGATTTTCTTCTAACAGGATGGGTTAGCCCATTGCTCATTACACATCTAAAAGCAGCTCACTGCTTGCCTTTCAATAAATAAATAAATAAAATAAAATAACCGTAATGGAGTTACACGAGAAAAGGAAGAGTAACTTTACAGTAAAAAGACTCTTAATGACGACGCACAGGATAATAGTCTTGAGGCAACATCCTAACAAAATGCAAGGGTTTTTTTTACATAACGTCCTTTTAGACTGACTTTTCTACATTCCAAACACTCCCATAACCATCTTTTAACATTTCTCCTGTACAGCTGGTTACACTATCCATAAGCAATCTCTATCTACCTGGCATTATTATTATTTTAAAAGCAATTTCTTTCACCTCCTTTCAGCTAAGACTTACGTTAAACATAACTGCCAGTTACTACTCCCCCTTCTACAGAAAGAAAATCTGATTTCCAGCCATTTTAAGTGCATCCTTACTGTTCACTATGACACAGTCCCAATACCTATATATGCACATTATAGGAAGATGATGTGGGCACCATTTTCATTCTTGGCATCTAACTTCAAATGCTAACTCAGAGATGAACACAAGCTTACACCAATAACAACATGAATACTGCAGAGTTTATCAACAAGATACAAAGAAGATATTAATGCTTGCGCATGATTAATAAATGTAGTTAAGAAAGAAAGAATATTATTCTTCCTGGGTGCATCTGACAGTATCTATTTATAGGGCAATTAGACACAGGGTTTATGAAATGCCATCTGTAGGCTTCTTCTTAATGTATGGAATTTCGGTCAGTTCAGGAACTGCAGTTCAGCAGTGCTGATAATGCTACAACATGCAATACTAAAGCCTTAGGTTATGAGAACTTGAGCCATTAAACATCAAGAAACAATTGGATAGATATCCTGAAGAGGGTATTCTGTCTTCTGATATTAATCTATTTTAAAAGTAATTTACACTTTCATGCAATTGATTTTGATCAGTCATTCAAATAGCATAACAGGCACAAAATGATATATTGCAATTATCCACAAATGTGATAGAAGTGATTTTGCTCTTTGATCTCTGCAGGATAAGATGTCTCATGAGAGAAGCTCGCAGAAATCTAAAACACCACAGGCAAAATAGCAACTACTCTTTTTCTTGGAAAAATAAATAAATTAAAAAACATGGACATCAAAACGATATTTCTTAAAACACAGATCTATCTGCATTACGTTTGTCAATACTTAAAGGATGCATTGTTCTTGCATATTGCCAAAATAAAGCTCTCATAATGAAGGTTAATTTTGGAGTGTATCAGCTCTGGTAATTTTGACTCTCATTGATTCCAGTATCTAATCTAAAGTCAACAAATGGCCCAATATACACCGCTTAGTTTCCCTTTGAGTATAAACTGCTGCTTTTAATGCAATTAATGAAACTGTGATTGATTTTTGTGAAATGGGTCACTGAGTATTCATATCAGCAAAAAGTTGAAGGGCATAATTTCAGTGGCTAAAGGTCTAATTAGGACTAATGGTGCTAACAAGAGCCTTAAATAGTGGGCTGTCCATGGGGCAAAGAAATACAGGGAGAAATATCTGGGCATTGAAAGGGACAACTTGTAATTCAGCATTTTAGGGTTATCAGCATAAGGTTCCTGATATATGATAGGTTGACTTAAGTACTTCAGGCAAATTGAGAAGTCCTGACAAAAAATTCCCATTTGCTTTTTTTGAATACAGAGCAGCCAGTACTGCTTATACAGCACAGCCTCAGTCAGTCTAAGAAAGAGCATCAAACCCCCCCCAAAACATAAAACTTCCATGAAAGGGCACCCAAGCAAACTGTAACATCAATCTTTTGAGCAATGTACCCCTAAAAGAAAAGAGATATTCTTCTTTCTCTCAGAGATACAATTTGTGTGTGTGTGTGTGTGTGTGCAGGGAGGGGAACAAATACATAAATAGAATTTGGCCAGAAGATTAAGACTAACTGCTAGTGGATTGGGGATTTGGGGATTTTGGGGTGGATATAGAGAAGTTCTTATTTATTTCTATAAATACTGCCAAACATAATTTTTCTAGAAATCCATTGTTAGTGAGGCATTTTTACAAAGCCCAGAGAGTTGTAAGCTAATGAATAGAAGCTAAGTTTAGCAGGAGATCAGGGCAATTCCATAAAACAAGTCAGCAAAAACCACAGCAACTTCATTTAGTTTATGAAATGTGACACAATAACAAGACGAGGAATAGTGAATAATAGCAAGAGAAGCTGAGATCAGGAACTAAAATGCTTTCAGGTGGCACAAACAACAACTGAAAAACACTGCCTGTAATTTACTAAAATGCCACTACTTAGTTTGCTCAAACTCATTTAAATGAATGGCAGTTGTATCTAGATGTAGCAAATAAATAATCAATGTACCCTCATGTTGAAATCTGCATTAAGTAGTAACACAAAATAGATGCTGCTTCCACCTCTGCAGAGAATATACAGTCATGACTCAGTTCAGGCTTGCTAGGAATATCTCCTTTGTTTTAGAGTAAAGGCTGCTCTTAAACGGGTTACCACAGAGCATCTCAGGAGTAACTAACGGTGTGTTTGTCAAAGAAACATTACAGACTGTGCAACACTTTTCCTTCCTATTATTTGCTTTGTGCTTTGATGGTAGCCTAGACTTCCCCAATCCTTCATTTTTAAAACGATAAAAGAGTTCTCTAATGGATTTCTAGAGAATTATACTATTCATGCTTAGCCTAGAGAGGCAGGTCTCTAGAGGTATTCTTGGTTATCTTAATTAAATTAAAGGTCACTAAGGAGCACACAGATTTCAGTGAGCCAAATACTGAGTGGTTCCCACTGCATGGAACTTCTAATCAGTGGGAGCCTTCTACTGAAAGAGTAATAAAAATTGGATTTGTTTTATTGATCTGAAAAGAAAGGTAAATACGAGTTCATACATGTCCAGAAGGAAAGAGGAACCCCATTAGTAAAAGGACTGTTCTGAAAGCAAAGCCTCCTATTTTATAATGTTAGCCCACAACATCAGAGGCAGATGTTTATAGTACGCCAGTAAAGACTGAACCTTCTTGTCAGCATTCCACTACATTTTGTTGCCGTCGTGACAGATGGCAGCTGAGGGGCAGTCTAACAGAATGGTGCCTTACATGGAAGTATGTACGAAGCAAAGATGTGGAAATGAATTCCTCCAAGCAGAAAAAATGGTGCCCATTGATATTCATCAACACATTGGGCCAATGAAAGATGGACTGCATGGGGAACATTTTCCTAGCATCCGTGCTGTCATAGCATCTGTGAAACAGGGTGTCACCTCTCTACTGGTGCAGATTTCTACAAGCGTGGCATGCAGGATCCTGTTCACTGCCAGAAAAAATGCAGAGCTAATGCTATGGTGACTGTTTGGAAAAGCAGTGTTTTGTAGCTGAAAACTTGCTCTATCAGATAGTTTTCTTGTGCTATTTGTATCCGTTGTTGTCTCCATGAAAATAAATAGGAGGCATTATTTTTTGAATGCCTTATATTTAATGCAGACAGTGTAACAGTAGGGAGCTTGGAAACACGAAAAGTAATGTACAAGGGAGGTTTTTTTGTTTGTTTGTTTGTTTTTTTACAAAATATTCTAAAACCTTTTGCAGTTGAACCAGTGAGGCAAAGAACACACACACATCTCCTTTGCGAAACTTCACTTAGGCAGAGATCTGCTGCCTTGTTCTCTTCTTCACTCCCTTCAAGGACTCCCAGAAGCTGCAAGGTGAAGCCATCTGGTTAACACACTTCTTTCCCACACATCCTTTTCCCTCAGCCCCTGCATATTACACTTTGGAACCTGCTATCCCTTAAACCTCTTGGCTTGAGAAACAAAAACAAAAACATGCAACTGGGCTGTAAATTCTCAGTTGTTCTTAGCAGTAAGAGTGCAGGGATTTGAGTTCAGCTTCACAGCTACTTCTTCACAGCGAGGGTGACAGAGCAGTGGCACAGGCTGCCCAGAGAGGTGGTGGAGTCTCCTTCTCTGGAGACATTCAAGACCTGCCTGGATGCCTACCTGTGCAACCTGGGCTAGGGAGCTGCTTTGGCAGGGGGGTTGGACTCGATGATCTCTGGAGGTCCCTTCCAACCCCTACAGTTCTGTGATTCTGTGATCTAGGAGCCCCAAGAGCTCTTACAGCCACTATTGCTCGGCATCTTTAATCAGTCTCAAAGAAATGGGCCTCTATAACTCAAAGACATTTTACAAACAATTAATTATTTTAGCGTAAGGAATGTTAACTGTGGATCAAATGATTGAAAGTGAAAAGAATTGAAACACTTACTTCCAATCCTAAGAAATGGAAAATGCATCTTATATTCAAAAAAATGTGTGATCATACTATAATGGCTTGAAGAAAGTTTCTACTTATTTGCAGGTCTGTAGAAGTTAGACAAGGAACCCCTTCTTACAACTACAAAAATATCATTCTGAAAACTAGTACCAATGTTACCATCACTCACACAGTATTTGCACAATTTTAAATCACAGTTGCATAGGGAAACATTTGTTTCCACTGATACTTTCAACAATACCTAGTTTCTGAATGGTAGAAGGAAACCAGATCACTCAGTTACTTGTAAAATAGGCCTTGAACTTCATGATCCTTGAGGGTCCCTTCCAACTCAGGATATTCTGTGATTCTGTATTTCATGTTGTCAGGCTCTTTAGGCATCAAAACTAATTATGAAGCAAAATTTCCATAATAGAGTAGTCAAACAGATCCTAAAAAACAGCAAGAAATTTTCATATGCCACTTAGATCTAGACACAGTAGCCTTGTGGTCCCCGACAGCGTTTGGCCACGCTGGATTCCACCATGAAACCATTTCCAAAGCACATCTGAGAATTATTTAAAAAATCCTATTCTTCAAAACCCTACCCAAATAGTGATTTGCAAAAGTTCACATCACATTGTCTAAAACAGGATGCTTCATAATGGAATATTCATTGCAACTAGATTTAAGTCTCCACATAAGGGCATATTTATCCATGCTACAGAGCAATACAGAACTCAGTTTAGGTTTAGGCACTGAGCAAGAGGAATCGAGCGGTATGTGCCTTCAGAGTGCCTTCTAGCTGTGGCAGATCCACATTTTGCATCTGCCTTATTACAACTGCACAGTTCAATAGTCTTAAAATAAATTGTGCATTATCAACTAAGTATTGAAATAAACATTTCACCACTTTATGCATCATCAGTCTCATTTCAGTGCTTGCTAGGTCATCAGCATCTTGTCTCACAGCCCAATTGCAGCACTGCTAAGTGTGTAAGTGCTATGCATCTTCACATCTTAGATTTGTTTCACACAACTCATGAATAGCTGGTAAACCTTTTCTGAAGACACTTGCAGATGTGGTAAGAAGTTCCACAAACATTTCAGTGTTGTCAGGGAAAGAAAACAATAACAACAACAAAAAATGAAATGGAAGAGGAACACCGCAGTGAAATACTTTGGCTTGGTGACACCTCAATGCAGAACACTGAGTTTTGTGTGATGTTTCACAGAGCGCTTTCTAACACAAACAGTCTGAATTTTTAGGCTAAGATAATAAAATCATCATAATGGTTTAAAAAGTGAGAAGGTTTGCTCTTTAACTCACAGAAATAACTCCATATTCTCAAATTCTTAAGTAGTCCAGTCTTGGTAGATATGAACTAAGTAAACAAACAAGTCACTTGGCATCTCTGCATTCATTTCTCCCTTGTGAAATGGGAATAATGATAACTCTGTTTGTAACCATGTTAGTACCTACCAAAAAGTGTCTGAAATTACAAGTACAGGTAACCATTTTGTCCTCTGAGTCTTCAACTTTTTTTGTAGGTTACTGCAGTGTTGCAGTTTTGCAACATGAAGTCTTGGAGTTTGGTTTTATCTTTGTCAACTTAAATCATCATAACTAGTGATCAACCACATAGTTGACGTGAAATACTTCTCCAACAGTGCTTCTAACTTCTTAAAAAGGCTTGCTTTACCCATTTTGAATTCCCAGGAAGGAGAAATCACATTACAACACAAACATGCATTGCATAGAATCATAGAATCATCTCAATTCTATCAGCTAGAAACAATATCATCTAGTCCAACCATCATCCCATGCCTGTGACCACTCTAGACCATGTCACTCAGTACAACATCTACCCCCTTCTTGAACGTCTCTAGGGACAGTGACCACCACTCCACCAGGCAGCCTGTTCCAATGCATCACCACTCTGAGAAGAATTTTTTCCTAATATCCAACCTAAATTTCCCTTGGCCGATCCCTCTTGTCCTATCACTAGGTACCCAGGACCAGAGGCCAACACTGAACTCACTACAGTCTCCTTTCAGAGAGCTGTAGAGGGTGATAAGGTCTCCCATGAGCCTCCTCTTCTCCAGACTGAACAATCCTGACTCCCCCAGCTGCTCCTTCTAAGACGTGTGCTTCAGACCCTTCACCAGCTTTGTTACCATTCTTCAGACACTCTCCAGGGCCGTAAAGATGTAGTGAAGGGTCCAAAACTGAACACTGTACTTGAGGTGAGGCCTCACCGGTGTCAAGTACACGCGGCCTGCATGATCATGCACATATTAAACAGTTTGCTCCAACACATTTATGGAGGAATATTATTCTAGGTTAAAAAATAAAATAAAAATGATACAGATTCTGGTACAAAATAGCACTTGAAAGAATGCTACATGTACTATGCAAGCCCACAAGTTACACAAAAGTTGGGACATTTCAATTCATAGCATTTCCAGTTTACCACACAAACCTGACTGTGATGGTACTGCAATGGACAGAGGTAGGTGAAGAATATTCTGAGCCAGCTCCCAGCTACTCTGCTGGCTTTCAGCATACTCTAGCCAACTAGTAGCTCACTAGAACACAGGGAGCCTTAAAAAAGAAATTACTCTGGCACATTTTCTACTAGATCCATGTAACCTCTTTCTAAAGGTGTCCTAAGGGCAAGTATCAAACTTCTGCCTAGTAATAGTCATTAGCAACTCAAACACAGGTTGAATATAGTTTTGAAAGAAGCACACTCCAGAAGTCACCATCATTAGAATTTCATAAAATATCTAACCAACATTTCAAATCCTCTTTCTGACACAGCCTGTAAAACTACTTGTAACGCACAAATACCTTCTATGTACTTGACCCTGGTGACCTAGGTATAGACTCGGAAAAAAAATTGTCTTCTTAGTTAATTACATCTTTCTAGTGATGGATGAGAATCAGATGCCTTGTAATAATGCTGCTATTATTAGCTTGATTGGCTGCCTTTGATATTGTCACAGAAGCATACAGGTTATCTCTAATCTGATTTATCTTGTCCAGAAAATAAATTGACTTCCTTAGAGTAGGAAGGCCTCAGAGTTGAGTCACCTACACACCTCAGCAGGCAGCAATAGGGCCTGTCCTTCAAGTGAGAAATCAAGCTCCAGCAAAGCTGTTCCTTCTCTCAATTCTTCCCACAGATGGCAAGAAGGATGGAAGCGAGGAGAGACGAGTTCAAGTTGAGCAAAAAAATAAAAATAAAATGAAATAAAAACCTAAGCATGGTGAGTATCTGAGTATTTCTAATTTTCTTTTGAAACTAACCGTCACGCTCTGCCATGCTACCTTTTTTTTTTAATTCAAGTACAAAGTGAAGTGGCCTGAAAAGTTATCTGTATCTTTTTCCTCTCCCCTTCCAAAAAAGAGTACAGGAATTATATCAAGAAGCAGGTTGTTTCAGTTGGTTAAGTAACACATTTTCAGGGGACAGGAAGTTTTAAAAGATGGACAGACTTTAGCGAACTTGAATTTTCTTCTGAGCAGTTCCATTCTTTTCATTTCAGATACTTCTGCTAGTAGCCACTGATATGGCCTTTTCTTCCACAGCAGGTTTCACAGTAACAGCGAAAGTGTCTGCTCTATGACTTGGGCCTTAGGAGAACATGTGAATTCCAGTGGATTTGGTGTATCAACTTACATCAGCTGCACAGCCTTACCTCACCTGACTTGCACAGCACAGCTCAGGACTGCTGACCACACCTTGCTGAAATACAGATGCAGGTGAATATGAGACAGCCACCATTCAGGTAAAATTAAGGGAGTCATGGCAGACTGGTGGAAAACAGACAGAAGTAGATGTGCTTCTTCAAGAACATGGATGGAATCAGTGAGTTAATTTTAGCAATTACATTACAGCAACAGCCCAGTCAGCTCTTCCTCCCATCTATATTTTGAAAGCAGACCTTCTCATAATTACCTACGATTTTCACCCCAAGACCGAGGTTGTTAACAGCATGTCCCAGATAGGACTCCATCTGAGAATCATCAGATGTTTGAATTAGATACTGCGCTGCCATGTGCCAGAGCTTAAGTACAGGTTCTGACTGTATTCAAGTACCATTTCAAATTGAAGGCACTAAACGGTGCTCACATGCCAAAACACATCTTTCAAAAGCAGCAATTTTTGCCCATCTTCCACATTCCAGTGACTGTGGTCAAGCAAGACAAGCAAGCTAAATGTTGCTTCAATACCCACTGCTGTGCTTTCCCATGTAAACTGAGCATCCTTCCGAACTGGCATCTTATCCTGGCTGAACTGCAGAAGACAACAAGCTATCGAGGGCTTTGAAGAACGGAAGCTTGCACTTTCCAGAATAACAGAGGAACTCCTTTCTACCTTTCTAAATGCTTGCTCATTAAATTCTTATCAAAATGATTACTGCCAAGGTGCTGAGAGTTTAATGTGTTATTAGTGATTTCTCAGAGCTTCACATAGGTGTTTCATTTTAAATATAAAATAAACAGAAGTGTCTTAAACTAAGTCTACTGCTAACATGTAATTCAGAGCACATGCTAACACATTATTTCTCAGCTTTTAATCAAAATATAAAATGCCTGGTATCCCATATTTTTTTATATTTTGCAGAATTATTTCAAAAAATTCTTGCAATAATGCATCTGCTTCATCTTCTCCCTTTCTGGTAAATACCAAGCCCTTTTTATAAATAGAGATATTTTGAGTGGAAGGCTGAAAAGCTACAGTGCAACAGTGCCATCCCCTGCCTGAAAAAATCACTGTCTCTCTTTTCAAAAGAAGACAAGGATTAAAAATCTCCACCAGTGCCTGCTGTATTTAGGTGGAAGGTTACCTGAGAACAGCAACAAAAGCGCAACGTGTGCCCTGTTGCAGTAATACTGGTGGAGAACTACACTGTTCTATCTAAATTCAGAGAAGTTCCTTTATTGTTAGCACCATCAACCTAATGTCAAAATAAATTGCATGAGATTTCACACATTTTACATTCAAACTTAATTTTCAAGATCTTCTCCAGCACACAGTCTGGGAGAGAGGAAGCAAACTGCATCCTTTTGCAGTAAGCAGAAAGGAAGAGATTCCCACACGCTTCAAGGTAATGCCAAAAAATGCCTGAAGAATATGTGTTCCTCTATACTACAGTTTTGCATGCTCACTCCTGTTTCTAATGGAAGCAAAGAGTATTTATTATCAAAGGTCTACGCAAAGTACTGCAGCAGCTGTGACACCTCATGGATCAACAATAGCTCATTAGTCCAAAACATCAGCAAGATTAAAAATTTCAAACTGTTAGTTCAACATTAGCTGATTTGTTCAAAAGCTGAATTAGAATAGAATAGTACATGAGATTATATACTGCATGGAATTGCGTATTAAATGGAATATTAAAAGACAAAATAGGAATAAAAAAAATTAAACAGAAAGCAGACAGAAGTATGCCCAAGGGCATTCTCCAAAGGATTTCTGGATTTTGTTGCATTCTCAATTAGTACTTTTCATTTACAGGAATTTCAGAATGACTTTCATGTGTTAACAGTATAGGCAGGACACATTTTTTGTCTATTGTAGATGCTAAATCTCATTCTTTCCATAGTAACAGGACAAGAAAAACAAGAAATCAAAATTAAGCACAAAGTTGACCATGAAATTCGTAACACACAGTTACCAGTTCCCACCACTTGACAGTAAAAATTCAAGCTAATCACTCTTGGTGAAAATTAGAAAATAGATTGCTAGAGGAGGAACAACTTAAGCATCATATATAAATGTTTCCTCCTCTGTTTATTTAAAAAAAAAAAAAAAAAAAAAGGATCATCCGTTGATATTCATGTCTGTCATTGAAGGAAAAAGAAAAAACAAAAGAGAAAAAAAAAGCAAAAAAAACCCCACACCACTGGTTTAGTACATTGCACTATTAGTGCTAATTTCCTGAATATTTCAGATGAAGTGCAAATGCAGCCAGAGTTGTTTACAAAACCTCTTCCAATTTTCTCTTTCTACAGTATAATTCTAACTCAATTCCATAAACCTCCCTCAGTACAAGCCTTCCTTCAAAAAAGAGGGAAGTCTAATTTCACATGCTGTCAGCCCTCTAAGTGCAGGCTACCATCTGACTGCTTTAAGATCTCAGAGCTTGTTTACCCTGATTATTTCAATCAAAAGAGTTCAAAACTATTTTTAAAGCAGCTGCAGGTCCATTCTGTCACATTTCTCATGCCACTGTTATTATGGTCACTTTCACCAAACAAGTACAGGGAATTACTGCCTTTTAAATCACTGGAGATTGAAGTGTTGCCTCTTTCAATTAGGCTCTTGGGAAAGTGTTACTGCAATATAACTGCAGGTTTTGCAGTTCTTATGCAGCTCCGTGCAATTTCCTTGCTTGATTAGGAATAATTGAAATGTCAATGACCTGCCTCTCCTTGGCTTATCTACACTTACAGTGACCCTCCTCCAGGCAAACAATGATGGGACTCCACTGGGACCATGTGGAGTCCCACCATCCCTGCCAAGCCAGGTCATGCATGTCCTTTTCATGTTTCTTTAGGGCAATAAAACAAAAACGTACCACAAAAAGTAGAAAAGAAGTCCACCTTTCATTCTCTGCTGTCCCTAAGAACACTTTGAAGAAATCTCAGCTTTGCTCTTTACATTTATTGGTTCTTGTAGTAAAATAATCTTCTGTATAACCAGTTAGACTGCCAGGCTCAACTTGCTTAATGCTCCCGTTTCAATCTGCAGCTGGTATTAGCTCAAAGTTCATAAAGTCAGGCATGGAGTCACTTTATGTGATAAAAAATGGCAGATGCTTTGCCTTGGAAAGATAAGAAATGAAGTATTCAAGTCTGAAATACTTCATTCAAAACCTTCTGATATTGGAAGCAGCATCTGATAGCAGTCTAGCATCAGAGCACGCACTAAGAAAATCAGCCTTCACCCTGTTGTGGACAGGTTATTATAACTAGAACTAACAGCTAGAGTTTGATCCACAAGAGAAGTCATGAGAGTTGGAGGAGGAAGGACAGAAAAAAATCAAACCTCTGAAGTTAATAAATTGCCAGTTGGTCAACCTCTTAGAAGAAGCTAACTTTAAATTACAGATGACCAATTACCTCTGTCTTCTGTCAGTATGTTTATGTTATTTCTTCCTCAGCAAATGGTTTGTAGTTATCTTGAATTAACTGTCTTTAGCTAGCTACTGATTTTAATTGCTGTGTACCTTCACAGTAGCAGGTGACTTCATGGAAAGTTTCAGACTAGCAAAAATTGAATATCAGCTTACTCAAATAAGCAACAATCAGTGACCTGTCATACACAAGCAAGAAAACTACAGATAAATTGAAACAACTAGGAATTAGCCATGCCACTCATCCTGAAGAGGCAGCATTTAGTATTATAATGAAATGAGGAAGTATTTCCACAGAAGTCACCAGAGGGTGCTCTTAAAAATGCTCATTTTACTACAGAAATAACATTTTTGGATGAAGTATCATTAATGGGAGCAAGACAGCTTCCTTTCTGCCTTAGAAATAATCTCATAGCAGGACTGTGCCGGCATAAGGAAAACGTAATACTTCCACCAAATTTCTTGGGAGAGGTTTCCTTGTGACATGCTTCTGAGCACCTCTGCTTTTGGACAGAATTTGTTGGAAGCTTGTTTACCTTACACTGTAAAAATAGACAGATTTTGTCTCTAACATACAGAAAATTTACTTAGGAAGCCCAAGCTACATGAGAAAATGGAGGAACTTGCACTAGCTAGTTCAAGCCATGTCCTAAATCCAAGAAACCATACACTATTTCCAACAGGCTAACAGAATTAACAACTTAGTTCTGCTGTTTTCTTCTTCATGTAGGGTTCCTTTGTGCAGTTTGGATACTTTGTGGTTATTACCAAAATAAATAAATAAATAGATAGATAAATATTTGTTTTTGAGATATAGGATAAGATTTTTTTCTCCTTTACTTTCTCAGTTATGACCACAAGTTACCTAACTGTCTTTCACTGAAGGAAACACACAGCTAGAGCCTACATAGTACTACAGCTTTTCTTAGGTGAACACCGTGTCAAGTTGTGCCTAAAAAATTACCCTACAGGCTGACAAACACATGACAGACTTTTGTCTGATTAGGATACTTTGAAATATCTTTTTGTGAAGCAAAAGATTTTACTTCAAGTCCCCAGAAATAGCACCTCAACCAATTGGAATGGCACAGTCATTTGGATCCACAATTACAGAAAATCACCTTTGGCATCTTCTGTGTTTAAATTAATACACATGACACCACCAAAAACAAATCCTAAAGAATCCTATCACCATAACAAAATGGAGGAATGTTTCAGCAAAGAGAGGTAAAATGCAGAACCTGTTCCAGCAGATCCCCTGCTACATGTTCATTGCTGCTATTTGCAAAATGAAGACAAGCACTTCCTAAAGAAACATCCATACGAATTTCAAATGGTTAATTCATTTCAATGCTCAGTAGATTCTGAGTCAATTATTATTTTTGCACTGAGTAGAATGGATTAAGACACTTCTCTAACAATATGATTTCCTTCAAAGCTATAGGAATCTTGCTAGCAGTATTTCAAAAAGATGCTAAGATAAAGCGAGCAAGAAAGATGAGTAAAATATCCTAAAAGTATTCTACATGTGTTTCTCCATGTTCCATCTTTAAAATACCTATATCACTTTACCAGCTACAGACTCTGCTCCAGAAAAGACAAAATCACATACTAGCAGCATACAAATCAAGAAGAGAACAACAACATGGCTGTTGTCTGCTAACAGGAAGTTTGCAGAAGGATTTTTTTTTTTTATGTGCACGAAATAGAACAAGCCAATTCAGATTCAAGTAGCAGACACCATTCCCTTCCACACAGCAATCATGATGCACCCATGTAAAGAGTCGCATGATCTTTCAAGGCTCCCTGTAAAAGGTCAAGGATTTCACTTTGCACATTCTCTAGACACAAATGTGCAGTGAAAAAGTTAAAAAAATGTGCCACCTTTCACAGCCTGTGTACAAAGTTCCTTGCTAACTTAACATCACAGCATCTGTTGGCCCTGTCTAGAAATACATATCCCAAATGTTATGTGTGCAAAAACCCTATGTAGTCTCATTAAAGACACCAGAACAGTTTTATGCCATCTCAGGCACAACTCCATGTATGACATTTCTGTCTTGGCTACTGGCATGGCCTTTCTCCATCCTGTGCCAACAGGAGGCCAGAGCTGCTTCAGATTTAGGAAAGATAACCAAATCATTCCAAAAACACATTGTATTGAATAGAAAGACTGTTTTATTATTATTATTATTCAAAGAAAAGAAAAAGAAGAGTACAGCCAAATAAGGGAACAAGGATGAAAAAGTGAACTGTTTACTTCGCAAGTTTGGGGTCTTTTTAAAGAAAAGAAAATAGCACTCTACACAACTTCCTGGTTTGTTACATGTGGTCTCTCTTCCTACCTGCTCACTACTAGCATTCATTAATGAACTGCACAGTTTGCTGCTTGCACATCTAAAAAAGTCATGGTTTTGCTTTAAGCTCCCGCTGATTCACCTCTCTGCAGCCTCTTCTATGCAGACAGATCTCTTCTTTCCAGTTAACCTCACTTGGGTCACTTTCAATGGAGCTCCTTGCTCAGGCCTTAACAAATCAGACTGCTAAGTAGGTCCAAACAACAGCTGTAGTTGAAACCACTCTGAATTAAAGCTTCCCACGGTTTCAGAAAACTGTGGGTCATCTCCGTTTTTCATTTTATGCCAAAGCCAATTTTTTCATTATTTCAATGATTTTAAAAATATTAAAAAAACCTATAGACAACAAACACAACACTACATCATAGGAATTAATATCCAAATGACGAGTGGGAAGTTAAACAACAGTTTTCATAGATTCATAGATACATTATGTTGGAAAGGACCTACAAGATCATCTAGTCCAACCATCCTCCTATCACCATCCCTACCCACTAAACTACTAAATCAAATCCCTTAGCACCTCATCTAAACGCTTCTTGAACAGCGCTAGGGATGGTGCCTCAACCACCTCCCTAGGCAGGCCATTCCAGTGCCTGACCACTCTTTCAGAGAAAAAATATTTCCTCAAATCTAATCTAAATCTTCCCTGGAGCAACTTGTGACCGTTCCCTCTTGTCCTGTCATTAGTTATCTGGGAGAAGAGGCCGACCCCCTCCTCACCACAACCGCCCTTCAGTAAGTGGTAGAGTGCAATAAGGTCCCCTCTGAGCCTCCTTTTCTCCAGACTAAACAATCCCAGCTCCCTCAGCCGCTCCTCATAAGACTTGTGCTCCAGACCCCTCACCAGTTTTGTTGCCCTTCTCTGAACACGCTCCAGGGCCTCAATGTCTTTCTTGTAGTGAGGGGCCCAAAACTGAACACAGTACTCGAGGTGCGGCCGCACCAGAGCTGAGTACAGGGGGATGATCACCTCCCTGCTCCTGCTGGCTACACTATTTCTAATACAGGCCAGGATGCCGTTGGCCTTCTTGGCCACCTGGGCACACTGCCGGCTCATGTTAAGCCGAGCATCAACCAACACCCCCAGGTCCTTTTCCTCTATACAGTCTTCAAGCCATTCTGCCCCAAGCCTATAGCATTGCATGGGGTTATTGTGGCCAAAGTGCAGGACCCGGCACTTGGCCTTATTGAACCTCATCCCATTGATCTCAGCCCAGCTATTCAGCCTATCCAAATCCCTCTGAAGGGCCTCCCTACCCTCAGGCAGATCAACACATCCTCCCAGCTTGGTGTCATCTGCAAACTTACTGAGGGTACACTCAATCCCCTCATCTAGGTCATCAATAAAGATATTAAACAAGATGGGCCCCAATACCGACCCCTGGGGGACACCACTCGTAACAGGACGCCAGCTGGACTTAACTCCATTAACCACTACCCGCTGGGCACGGCCCTCTAGCCAGTTCCCCACCCAGAGGAGAGTGAACCTGTCCACACCACGGGCTGCCAGTTTCCCCATGAGAATACCGTGGGAGACCGTGTCAAAGGCCTTGCTGAAGTCCAGGTAGACTACATCAACAGCCTTTCCCTCATCTACCAGTCTGGTCACCCAGTCATAGAAGGAGATGAGGTTGGACAAGCACGACCTGCCCTTTGTGTACCCGTGCTGACTGGGTCTGATCCCCTGTTTGCCATGCACGTGCCGTGTGATCTCCCTCAAGATCATCAGTTTTCTTTTGAGTAAAATGTTTAAGAACAAATGTCTTCCATAAAATGTTTTCTAGCTGCTCAATTTTAAGAGCAAAGTCTAGTGAGAGACTTGTTTAGGAACAGCTGTTGTGATGCCTCCTACCTGGCAATAACTAACTTCAGATGACAGTGCAAGAGCCTACGGGTCCAATATTGAAAATCTCCAAATCTTCAAAGTGAAAAAGGTTGCTCTCTGCTTGGCTAAAAACATCCAAACCACAAACCAAACAAAATAACCTAGATCTCAGCTGAGTGTTGTCCCTGACTTGGGATCTAAGTCTTTTTCAACAGTTACATTCTGCAAGAAAACGAGAACGACTCTGTACGGCAAAGTATTGAAGCAGCACGTTTCTCTCCTTTTACTCTTTAAAATCCCAGTTCATGGACAAACAAGTTTCTCAGAATTACTAACTGCCTGTGCTCCTGACTGCACTGGAATAATATGGGTAATTAAGTGCCTTGGTATTACTTCATACCTTCAGACCCCTACATGGTCCACAGGAGACAGACAAAGCCACTGAGCTTTACAGGGGGTGTGATACAGAAATAGTGATCTGCTGGTGATGCTTACTACTGCACACCCAGCCTTTAGAAGAACATTATGCCACAAATGTAGGATTCCCACCTTTATGTTCTACTAAAGAGCTGTTTCTTAAGATGAGATAAAAATAACTGTTCATGAAAATCCCCCCCAAAGATAGGAAGAAAAAGTAAGCAAACATTAGCCAAACCATAAGGGTTACCATCACCATCAATTCTAAGGGAAGAGTACTCTGAAAACTCCACGTCCTAGAAAGGAGATTTTAATATTGCTTTTCAGGATAAGAAATAGCAGAAAGTACTTAAATACCCTCTGAAGCATTCATTCGTAACGTTTACTATAAAGTGTAGCATAGTGTTGTACAGACACTATTTTCCTTCAGTTTTAAACAAAATGAATTCCTAAACCAACCATAAGAGACACTCAATGCAATTATCAATCTTGCTCACAGGTACATCAGTTTTGAAACATTCATTAGATGTGCCAATTTCAAGTATTGATCTATCACTTTATATAGCCTAACATGGCATTTAGCTCAGCCTTCTGTCCTATGAGATGTCCCGTAAACTAAGAGAAGAATAGCTTTTAGTTATGACTTCAGAGCACGAAACAGAGGATTCAACATTTAAACTCAGATGGCAATAAGAACAAAAGTCATCTTAAGTTTTGTGTATTTGTAGAGCCACCTTCTCATGGTGAGATTCCTGAGCATAACTGCAGCTAGCAACAGCAGGTCTATTATTTTTCTCTCAAATCACACCATACACTATGAACAAAGAAAAGTCTCTCCATGGTCTCCATTCAGTCTTACTCATACTTCACTAAAACACATTAGTATCAAGTTCAAAACAAACAAACAAACAAACAAAAAAAAAGACAGTGGCCACTCATCAGTGTTTCCCTATCCCCTCTTCAAACCAAACCCTCAAAATGAATAGACCCAAAGAAAAAAAAAACCTCAAAAATCATTCCACCAAGCTCTTGCCAAGCTGTGAACACATACCCATAATAAGCCTAATAAGACCCTCGAAGAAACTCCTGAAGGACATGGGTGAGTATAGTAACAGTGATCTCAAAAAGAATGCATTCTACCAAGATTGAAAACCATTTTGACTGTTACAATGCAGCTCATAATCTCTCCTCTCCATCTGATATCTCACATCTCTTTTTAAATTAACATATGCAACAAAGGCAAAGCAGTTGCCAGCATCAAGCATTTAGGAATGCAAATCTCAAGGAGCAGGAGAGAGAGTTTGTTTCATAAGTAGTCTGAAAAAATAGTTCAGACACAATGAGTCACGTGTTCTTTTCCTTAAGAGAAACTTAGCAGTCAATAGTTTTCCTGTACAAGAAGATTCAACCAACTTGTGCTCACTTCTAACACCAGAGGAACATGTTACAACTAAATCTTTGCTGAGCAGCCCAGCCGTGCCCCAGGCTACAACCAAGAAATCGGCGCGCTATCAACACTGCTTCAGCAGAAACTAGTACACACAAATTAGTGCTAAAAGCTTGTCTTCTCCAGAAGACATAAAATGAGATTGTTGTGTTACAATGCAAAACTAAAGCTGAACAAGCAGAAAATTAAGAAATATCAATCAACAAAATTGAATTCACCCACAATCAGGTAACGGCCATCTGAATACTCATAGGTGGTTTCCTGCTCCAAGAAACAGAGAGAAGAAATCGGCCCTAGGGCACATACAATAGGATCACTTTCATGCAACTTATTTTATGTTACCATTATGATACCAACATATTTTCACATCAGAACAGCTCTAGCTCTGCTGAAAACATAGTTTATATCACACAGTGTAACTACAGCATTTAGCCTGTCACTTCAGAAATTGACTTTGCTAAGGAGTTTTAGTCATGATAATTGAGTTACCAAAATTGAACATCCTTTTCTAGTTGTAAATGCAAGAAGACAATTGAGTTTCCAAGCAACGATTCTGCTACTGAAATTTGCAAATACTAGAGCAGGAAGGAAAAGAAACTGCAAAATTCAACAGATGGTATTGGAAAGCCCCTACTTAACCAGCCATAAACCAAATTTGTCTCTGTAGAGGTAAAACAAAGATGGAGCTCTAATTTATGTATCTTCCAAGAATCTGTTTGTTTCTTTTACCTTTTGGAGTTGTGTTCTAGTGCATTGCAAATATGCTAGACAGACATGTTACCAAAACAACGTCCTTCCTGGTTGTGGGTCAACATTCATTTTGACAGAGACAACACTAGCTCCCTGACAGGATCTGCCTCAACAGAGGAACTGCAGTACTCCAGCATTCACATCAAGATTTCCTGGGGTACTCACAGAAGCTCTCCACAAGGTCTTCTAAGTTCCACTGCTCCATCAGACCTGCCAGTAACATATCCTAACTCCAGAGCTCAGTTCAACCGCTTCAGTCTGCCCCACTCTGTCTGGTGAGTCTGCAGGCTTCCTCCTGCACAAGCAGCTACTCTCCCCTGTCACTCTGATGAGGCATTTCGGTTAACTATAAGGCTTTAGTACCTTATTTAGGGACTCTCATGAGACTCTGTCCTCTCTCTGTGACTATATGAAATTCATATTAACTTTGAGTACTCTCTTAACCTGCAAGAGACTGACAATAAGCTGTTGATCGTGTGGGCCAAAATACCAAGAGAATACTCAATCTAGCTTAATGATCTCAGCCACCTGGAGTGAACATTTCTATGCAGAGTTTGTGAGTTATGTGAGAAGGCAATCACTGCCTATTATCTATCAGGTAACGCTGATTACTTTCCAACCAAACAGCAGTTTTCTCATTTTAAAATAACATATAGTGGAATTTAGTTTATTTCTGTTGATTTAACATTAGAACAACCACTGCAGATACAGACAATCACTCAAATACAGGGCTTTTGCAACAGGAGAAATGCAGCACACACTCTCTTTCTCCAGATTAGATACTGCATTTAACAAACGAATAAAAAAAAATTCAGCCACATGCATCGCGTTCCTTTATTTCAAAGGCAAGCCATAAGAGAGATACCAGTACCAGAATTTCCTTCACCTTTCCCACTTTACACTTTCTCTGAGATTTTTGAAGGAATCCAGAATTGGAATCTGGAAAAGGGCTGCAGACTGTGAAGTACCTTAAGGCAGACCGCCCAGCAGGAGCTGTGCAGACACAAACACCACTTCCCACCTCTGCAGACTACAGCTTTGCTCCTCAGTTATACACGAGCACAAACACAGTTTCACCTCATGGGTATATAAAGACCCTTACTCCTTAAAAAACAACAGGACAGAATACAAGGACTAAATAAAGAAGCTCACAAAATAGTTACAGTAAAAAATAATAATAATAAAAAATTAAAAAAATAAAGTTTTCTACCCCACCCTGCTCCTTTTTTCCCTTTTCAGAGAGAACAATGACCTTGACAGGATGAAACAATATTAACATTCTCAGATCTGAGCTTTTTTGGGGGGATTAAAAGAATCACTAGTAGCTTAAAGGCAGTGGGAAAGAAGGTAGGTATTGTAGCTCTGCCCACAGCACAGCGAACTGAACAGGATTTGAATTCTCCGCCTTTGAAGCATCAACAAGAAGTCCCACTAGGACACGGCCATCTGCTGACAGAGACTGCAAGTAGCAGGTGTTACATTACCTACTGGCCACTGCCTCATGAATACAGATTCATTGAGAACTACATTAACAAAAAAATAATCTAATAAATGAACACAGTTCAAAGTAATTAAGAAGGGAATTATGTAAACTAGGCAAGGTAACTTTTCACAGATCTCAGTTGAGTTTCCAGACAGCCTAGCCAGAGGATATTTGCCCTGTATTCTTCCCACTAGATTAATATACACCAGAAGTGAGATTGATTTTACAAACGCCACACTTAGGTAAATGTCTTTTAAAAAAGTAAACAAAAGCAAAAAGAAGAAAGAACCAAACAAAACCTACACATAGGATGCCCCGCAACTGAAAAGGCAGTAGCTGTTTATAAATCAGACTACATAGACAGAAGAAATGGGATCCCAGGTCTTCTTACCGCACACACACACACACAACCTGAAAAGCCAACATTTGCTAAATCCTCTTCTCTAGATAGGAAGAAAAGACAGTACATTACATAAATATGTCCATAATGTACTTGTCAACATGTGGCAGTAGTTTGTTTCTAAATGGGTAGCACGAGATAATCCATCTTCCAGATTCTCTCTCATCCTGATAAAATTACACACAGCGGTGCACTAATCCAAACAATATACATTATGTCTCAACTAAACAATTGTACAGATAAGTTTCCAATCCCCCTTCGCGAATAAAAGTGCTGCAGCTAGGTGGACATCATTTGTGCACAGGTATAACTCATCACAAAGGCTACTCTGTCTGCAAAGTGACAACAAAGATTCTCCAAGAGAGTTGGAGTTGTTTACTTTCAGAAACAGTTGAGAGAGAAGAAAAGGCAGTTTGAGAGAGCAGCAGCCTTATAAACACTTGTGTGTTACTCCTAGAGTGTCCTTCAGTGAGAGATCACAAGAAAAGCAATCCCTTTCTCAGAAGACTTTGCCTGATGTCTCTCTGGTTACGTTGCATGATGACTCGCAGTATTGTTTCAGCATAACTTAGCAGAATCAAAACTCCTCACATATCTGCAATATCATTTTGTAATCATGCATCCAATACATATTTGTTTTTGTTAGTGTTGCCGATCAAGTGCTATTTGATAAACAATGAATACAGCAGCACAGTTTTCTCATAAGTCAAGCTATACAGAAGTCCAATCCAGTGATTTAATCTTCTTTTGCTATGAGCTGTCTAAACACAGTGTTTTTTAACAAGAGTTTTGTTCTAAGAGTACATAATCCAAATCTTGTCATTAATGTGAAACATTTCATGCACAATTCCCAGTCCTTGGGAAACAAAGCTATTTTACAACTATTATTTAGAACCAAATTTCTTTTAAACAGAGTTGGAATGATGACTGACACATTAGATGTTAAAGCAGAAAAATAAAATTAAAAATCCACCAAATGGTTTCTTGTTTGGTTCCCATTCTTTAAAAGGGCTTTTGTTTGTTTTGTTTCTTGACACATGGGTCAGATTTGAATTTTAAATTTAAACAAAGGTCGAATAACAGAAAACCGATTATTTGGTCACACCTATTACCAAGGCACTGAATTTATTTTTTTTTCCCCACTTTAATAAAGCAGAAGACAACGCCAGCATTTGGAACCACGTATAGATTACCTATGCACACAAGATCAGCAGTCTGCTCAATACTTATCACTGACCACAGCATTTGCTCCGGACTCTCTGTTCAGACATAACATGGCTAGCTGCTGGCCATGTGTGCACGCATTCCAAGTCTGCCATGCTCCAAGCTTACTTAGTCGTGCTCAAAAAAATTCTCCTCAGGATGCTCCTGCATCTACAACAGGAAAGTTGACCCAGAGTATTCTGGAAAGACAAACACTATTACAGAATCCTGGAGCACTCTTCCAGCAGCATAAGAAGAGGCAACAACCCAGTGTAACTTGTTCTAAAACAGAGCTTTGGCTTATTGCAGAGACTGTATTACACACTCACTGAAAGTCAACAGCCTTCAAAACACCAGGATCCAAGAAGAAATTTCCTCTCCCAGGACATATCACACACCCACTAAGTCCTCAGAACAACAGGTTTTGCTACAACTGCTGTCTTTTCTTCACGTCACAAGCTCAGGTTGAAGTTCAGAGCCATGTCATCTTGGTAAAGAAGGCTAGTGATCAGCAAGAGATCACTGACAGCACTCTCTGCACTATTTCACTAATCCTCCAAGCAACCCACTGTGCCTATTCCCTCCTCTCCCATTCATTCCAGTAAAGAGCAATCAGGTAAGGACAGACTGAAACCCTGTTCCAGGAAACTTAAAACTGAAGTTATACATCATTCATGCATTATGTAGAAATCCCTTTTATTTCGACTTGTAGAAGTCAAGCTCTCTCCTGACCTGAAAATGTGAGCAAAAGATCTTTTGAATTTTTCATCATGGAAACCCATTGTAACAAATTAACATTTTAATGCATTTACCTTCCCAAGCAAATTTTAAAATGTCAAGTATTGAACGCATTGTACCACCACACAGAACATTTATATCCCACAATACTGGAGCTTTATTATGTTGTTGTTGTTTTTAATATATTCTATATATTAGAGTTTTATTATTTAAAATAAACAATCTATTAGTGAGAAGTGGTTCCAACCTGAGCCAAAGACAGGGGCAATACTGTGGGAGCAATACCGTGACCACAAGCCACCAAAAGCTCTCATCCTCAATGGAAAGGTGAAGGAACTCCTCACAGCCAGTATTTTCATTTGCTCTTCCAGTCATTTTCACACCTAGCCCAGCTAAACTGAACCGAGGTGAAGAATATACTAGAGGAAGGCAAAAAACTAGAGCAAAAACTTCTGAACTTGGAATACCAAACAGATGATCCAGTTTTATTTAAACAGTAATAAAAAAAAAAAAGAGTTTAATTAACAATGATAAATATGATGTTGAGTTTTCATTTTGAAAACTCATTTCCCAGCTAAAAAGGGATCCAGAAAAAATGGCCCCATCTAGGGGAAAAAAATTAAACAGTGGCTTTCAAGTGTGCCAATCCAGGTACCTCTAAGATGTAAATACACAGAACTACCTGCACCTTTGTAGTGCTACCAGTTATCTCATCAGACTCATCTTCAAAGTCAGAGGGTAAAATACTTGATTTTCACACAATAAAAGTAAAAGCAATTGCTTTTTCTTCTGATTCTACCCCAACCCAAAGTTCCCCATAATTCAAGCAGAAAAACATTCAAATAATCCACCTGATTCTTATTTTTCAGTACCAGGAAAACATCCAAGGCAGGTAATTCTGGGGACAATTTAATCATCTTACATGGGATTTGGCAATGTGTAACACTTGCTTCTGGTCAGTGCATCTTCTCGAGACTCTTGTCAGTGCTCTGGTCTCAGAATTGCAAATATCTGCACAAATTACTTTATAACATCTGCCCAATCTGTTCTTAGCTTCAGCCTTTTCCTAGGAGCTGAGAAAATGACTCTCAACAAACAATTCAGAGATAGAAATTTAACAGTTCCTATGTGCTTCAGAGTATATGCAGGTAAAAATCCTGACTCCATGTTTTGAGCAGCTTCTGAAGAAACAAAGATTTATTTTCTCCATCAAGGATAAAACATTGGGTTGCAAAAAAATCTACCCAATTCTCCATTATCACACATTTTAAAGCCTATTAGCAATTATCTTGAACTTACTAAAAACAAACTCCAAAGTTCTAAGGCATTTAAATTAACTTCCTGAGAAACCAGATCTGTGCAAGCACTCTGGATAGCATCCTTCTGCCTTTCTCTTGCACACCCTAAGTTTAAAGAGCTATTTTCCAGACCTTATTTTATGTTCATTGATATGCAGTATCAAATTAATTTTTCTACATTATAGCACTTGTTTAATGATGAAAGAGGCAAAAATAATTGAAAATGTCTGTCTTTCCAAATTGTTCCAAATTTCTTATTTCAGAGATACACTTTTGCAGTGATGCTTTGACAAGAAAAACAAAACAAAACATGAAATCAACAGAATGTTTTTCAGAAATTCATGGCATACTTGGCACTCATCAGAAAACTTCCTTAAGTCAGAAACATCTTTGCCATACATATGGGCTCTTCAGATGAGTTTTCATTGTCATTGTCTGCATTCGGGAATAGTGGAAAAAAATTATATGGATATAGATGCTCATGTGAAGAGCCACTGCTCAGTGTACTCCAATAATATGAAGGAGAAGTATTGTATTCTTAGGAGCTATTTTGTTAATTTTAGAGTTTTCAGTATGTTATTACTCACCTAGGATACAAATTCAGCCATTCTGTGGTAGGAAAATGAAGCGCAGAATGAGCTGCATTCTGTTGGCAGCAGTTTTTCAATAGTAAGTGGCATTACCTCTCTGACAAAACTGATCTGGCAAAACTGTGCAAGGGTATACTTTAATAAATTCTACTGCTTAAGTGAAATAGCTTTGATGGTTGCTTTTGAACACTTGGAGGTAATATTCTGTTCTTGTTTCTGCAATCTTGTGTACAGTTACCTCATCTGAGAGCTCTGGGGACATTGATTATTGTCTTATTCTCTCAATTTTTGCAGCATCCTTCAATGATTAATAAATCTAAAAATTGAAGACAAAGCGGTGCTCTTATCAGAACTCAGTAAAACACTGCGAGATTACACATTTACTGTCTCACTGTTTTACTGATCTGGTTTGTCTTGTTTATAAGCAAGGAAATGCTTTTTTATTAAGCTGCAAACACAATCTCAAATCTCAAAAATTAAGCTATACTCCTTCAACCTAATTGATTATCAGTGGATGTGGCTCTCCACGGCCCATTACAGTGCGAATGGTTCTCCTGGAAATTCTTTAGCCATAGGCCTCACTGTTACAGACCCCTTGATCATGCTGAGAGGCAAGCACAATACTTCTTGCTCTCCAGAAGACATTTGTTCCATGCTGCAGAACTCAAAACACATGCATCATCCATCATTTCTCAAAAGGCCGATCTGACAGATACAAAGGTGATACATCTTTACTTTCTTCAGGGCCCTCAAGCACCCATTTCTCACTTTAGAACCTCTGTGTTTCTGAGGTAAAGAAACACATCTTACTAAAAAATTTTGAACTGAACATGTATTCCATGTCTCTTCCTCCTACCCCACTCAGCTTACAGGTCAGCTATGCAGCATTATGAAAATGATGCTAATCTGTTATTCTAATCTGAGCAGATGTCTCAAACTATCAGTGATTATTTTGCAGGCTTATTATTGTCAAAACAGTCACACAAACTGGAAAGAGGTAAACAGAGTTGGTCTGTGTAACTGCAGATAACCTAGTATTTGACTATCTACAGCAGTATTCTCAAGGTGTGTATTCTCTCTCCCTGGGATTTAACACAGAAGTTACAGTCATGAGCCTCTATGAATCTTATTATTATATATATATAGCAAAAGCAGAAAAAACTAGGTTAAAGCATTATTAAGCTTGTACAAACAGGCATACAAATACACCATGAAAGAGAGAGCTAACCACGAAAAAACCTGTACTTTTTTCATTATCTGTTCTATTGCCACACTGTACATGAAAGCATAATTATTCTAAATAACAACAACAAAAAACTTTTAATGTAGCATAATTAAGAACCTGAAGACAACCAACACAAACGTTCAAAAGGCCTGAATTAGACAACACATTCACTCTTTAGCACCTTGAAATCCGGACAGCAAAAAGCTCATTTCACACTGATACAATATAATTGTTTTTTAATGTAGCAGGCATTACAAAAAAAAAAAAAAATGAGAAAGAAAATGGTTGTCCCAGTATTCTAGTTACCATCTGGCCATGTACCTTAAATTATTTTTATTAAGATAAATGAGTCCGCTAATATTTAACTGGGGACACGAACTTCCTACAGGTACTGGATGTCACTCCAAGATGGGGAAACATCACCGACTTTCCCAGAGCAATTTATGAAATTCCTCTTCAGATTTTCAACTCAGGACAGCAATCCCAACTGCCCATGTTCTGCCCAACCTCACACGATTAGCAGAAGACTGAAACTGAAACCTGCCTGAAGTTTTGCACTATGCTGGACGTTCTTTACAACAAAAAGCATTCCTCAAAGGAAGAACCAAAGCAATAAATGCTAGATGTCAACACAGGTTAAAGATGAAGACTAAATAGGCCACCACAGCTTCAAGTTTAGCATACTACTTCCTTTCTTAGGGGAACAGGTCAAAAGCCCCTTCCCACTCAAAGAATGGCAATAGAAGTGCATTACCTGGACATTGCTGCAGAAAGACTTCCTCACACCACTGTCTCTACTTAATTAAACAATAGGGTTCAATCCACATTAATTAAAAGCAGCAGGAGCCACTCACAATACATACAACACAGAGATGTTTCAAAGACAGATTAAAGTCTTTGAATACATCTTGTAAGTGGCTTTAAGAGATCCTGGAACCAGACACCATTCCAAGCAACAGTGAATCTTAGGATAAAACCTGTGCTTCTGATGTTACAGCCCTTGTCAAAACCTTGATATTTCATTGAAGTGGAGGAACTAGGTTTAATGCCATATTTGCCCGCAGCTTTTTCACAAAGACAAGCATCAATTCAAGAAAGAAACTCTGCTTCGGGGACAGGTTGTGGAAGTGCTTTAAGAAGCAAGACAACAAGTAAAAATGAGACGTTACATGGGGATGCAGCTTGTTATCTTAGCTATCAGCACTTTATCAACAACTCACACTTCTGAAGTGATGAATGTGAATGCAATTAACACCCTCTCCCCTTCCTCACGTGCAGCATCTCTGCCTTTTTCCAGTATCACAGAGATATTTTTAAGCTCCTGGATATGTAGCATATGTACAACCATTTATCATGCTGATCCTTGCTTTATCAGGAAATAAATGGTCTGCATGATAAACAGCTTTATAATGTGAAATTAGGAGGACACTGTGCAGGCCAGAAATACCATCTCTGATGGAGTTACCAGCCAAAAGTTTCAGAGGGAGTGGCAGCACTCTTTTCTACGTCACCTGTCACTGGACAGGATATTTAATTCCATTATCTGTAAGAAACTGAAACTTCATCAGCTAATTAGATTATGAATTTCAGTGTACAGGCCAGGAATTATTTACCTCTCAGTTTTGGTTTGCAGACACACTTCTTTACTTCCTTTTCGTTTGCAGTTACACTCTTTTTTAATTCTCTTTCCTAGGTTAAAGACTAAGGGTAGATTCAATTATATGCAAAACATAAGAGAATTTTGTATTGACTGGAATGCACAGATTGCAAAATGACAGTGAGCACCAATACAAACCACGTGGAACTTTTAGGATGTCAACCTCTGGGGAATACTGGAAAAAAAAATAAAATAGATTATTCACATCCATTAAACTATTACCTTTGTTTATGTTGTACCCAGATTTGCTGTGCTCTGCAACTCTGCTTTGCTATGGACTGACATACACTCTCAATTTCTTAGATATTTGTTGGTCCAACCCATAAAAGTATTCAGATATTCAGTAGGCCAGACAATGGGAATAACACTGTCATCTCACTCCCAAATGGCCAAAATATCACTCCTCTGCAGAAACAACAGGATGGCCTTGCTTTTTGTAATTCTAATCCACATTTCGCATTGGATCAGAATATCACAAAAAATCGCTAGATGGGAAGGTTCTAGTGGAGCTGAGGCATGCCTGCCAGGTTAGCCACCAGATAAGGGAAGCAGGTAATTCTTATTTCTAAATTCTGGTGTGGTTCAGGTGTGGCACAGCTTTAAGCTGCAAATGGTTCTGCAACACAAGCAGGATCAGAACAAAAGAACAGCCGAGCACTGATTTTGTGGCTGAGGAAAGTGTCCTATTGGCTAAATGTGAAATTAGAATCAGAGCTGCACAGAGTAAATGTGCACTTGAGATAATCAGCACTATGGAGAACACAAGCATTAGTGACTGTACAAGCTAAAACGTGATATATTTGTAAATAGAAAGAACATCTAATACCATAGCTAGCTCTACCTGTATGCCTCAGATCTGATCATCAATATTACATATTCTCTAGGCCTGTAGAAACTATGAACAACAAAAAAAAAATAATCAAGAAGCAAAGGATAGGCTAACTTCACTATGAAGCATGGTAGCTTGCAATCAGATACTCAGGTTCTAGCATCTGGGACCTACTAAGCATAAAAAACAACTGGAAGACAGGAACATGAGAAGCTTAATAAGCCCTTTCTACACTATCAATTAGAATTCTTAACTAACTCAGTCATGTCAAATTCACAGCATTTCTACCCATTACATAAAAATATCCAAGCTAATAGAAGGTAAAAATCAAAAGCACCTTTTAGATTTTATGTTGTTTGAGCAGTTTGGAAATGTATTTAATTGCAACAACTTGATTGAGAGAGAGCTTGCTCCACGTTATGCAAATCAGACCTATTAAGTACTGATTCATTACCGAGTACAGATATTTTTCTTTCCCCCTTTGTTGCAATGCCTAATCTTGAATTGATATTACCTGGTATGCATCTTCCTATCACAATCTGCTGTGGCAGTCAAGTGATAAGTCTTCATGTTTACCTCTAAGAAGGCAAGTTGCTCATGCTGTCAGTGGTCAGCTTTTATCACCAGTTCAGTGGCACTGAACTGAGTCTTGGGAGGAGGAAGCGTGCATTACGTGAGAATAATTAGATGCAAGAACAGCAATATTTTTGTGATTGAGAAGTCATAAGCAAAGCTTGTAGTTACCATCCATCTGAGTCAGTTGCAACCATAAAAGAAAACCTGATGGCATGATGATGTCCAATTTGATTGCAGATTTTTTGTGTGAGCAGAAAACTGTGAATATGTGAGTGATTCTCAGATTTTGCTTATATCCCACACATGGCCTGCAGAGTAGAAATACTGAAGCACACATTATCTTTCAAACTACATAACTTTCTGCAAGAAAGTAAAGCACTCCATGGCCTTTGATGAGCTGNAGCTCCCCTTGGCTTTTGTTATGCGTTAAAAAGGGTTTGGGTTTTTTTTTTTTTTTTTTTTTTTTTTTTTTTTTTTTTTTTTTGTTTGGTTGTTTTTCTGCTTATGCATACTTAGAACCAAGAATTCTTTTTTGTACCTTGCTTGGCTCTCTTGAACAGAGTCAGCTTAGTGGGCAATCTCAACTGGAGAGGTAAAGTAAACTGACAAAGGCTTGACTACAAAGGATTGCTGAGAAATTAAGCAACTGTGGGTTCAGAAAAAAAGTAATGCAAATAAATGAACAGGGTCATTGCACTAGAGAAGAAAAAGGCACAGATACATTCATACAGGAGGGTGATACTCCAACAGAAATTTATTTTATATTTTATGTATGACTTGTGTAAGACAAATATACAAACTATTTCCTCAAATCCAAAACAAAGATAACAAATATTTGTAAATCTCCCTACTTCTTGAAATGCACCAATTAAAGCAGAGAGCAAGAATAAACAAAAATAAAGGAATTTCTCAATTTCAAATTCAGCAGTCCAATAAGCCTGGGAGAGGGTTCAGCCCATATAAACTCATCCTACCTCACCTTCTACTTGTTAAGGAATAAAGCAGTTATGGTACAGATTTTCTTGTCCCTGATACCCAGAACATCTTACCTGTTTTAGCAGGTTTTGCACTTTGCAAACAATATTAGAAAGAAAATCATGGAAAGATAAATCTACACACAGAAGACATTAACAACTCTTGTCTAAACTCCAAGAAGTTTATGACATTGTCAGGAACTACAGTTAAATAGTAAAGACCGTACCATGTTTAACGATGAGACTCAAAGACAAGAAATGGTAGGAATAAAAGCAATAGAACTGAAGACCTTGAACTGAAAGAGGAATCCTTAATTTGACAGCATGTGAACGTAGCATTGTGTAAAACATCCAACAGTAATTACAGCCTGCTGCATTTAAAAAAAAAAAAAAAAAGATGTATGTAGGGGCAGTGTGAAATCAGGATCAGTGCCCCGATACTGACCATTGCATTAGGTGGTAAAGTTGGATACTGCTCCAAGTTCCCAGTGAACAAGACTGACAGAAAGAAATAGTAGAAGATATTTGTAACTGGTACATAGACTAGTAGCACGTGAACTGAAGAATGGATTTATCAGAAGATACATAGAAAGTAGCAAAGTAGCCAGTATGATATAGAAATAAGGTCAGTGATACACAAGATACAGTCCACCTTCACTGCAAGCCTAACACTTCCCAAAGGATAAAGGAAATGAAAGGAGGCTCCAGTGAGGTTGTTCCTATTTGCTAAAGCATGTATTACCACTGCACTCCATAACTTACATGAAGATTTATTCCACCTTCATTTTACAGAGTGACAGCTGAGACGTAGCTAAGTATTCAGTTGCTCTGAAAATAATGCTTCCTATTTATTTCCATGGAAGGAACAAAGAGCACAATAATACTATTTGATAAAGCAAATTCTCAGCTACAAAATACTCTTTTGCAACATAGTCAACACCATCAGCTGTGTATTTTCATCAGCCATGAACAAGATCATGCACGCTACGCTCATTAAGATCTGCAGAGTCAGCCAGAACATGGTTTGTCTTTCATGTTGTTGTCACCATTGCTGAAATACGCCACCTACGACTTCACCGTGCCCATATCCACTGATTTCCATAAACACTCAGGAAGCATCAATGAATGCCAATGGATGCGATTCTTCTGCACGGAGGAATTCAGTTCCACACCTCTGCTTCACTCACACTTCCATGCCAGGTGCCATTCCTTCAGACTGCCCCTCTGCTGCCATCTGTCACATCAAAACAACACGTAACAGAAGCTGGTGGGAAGGTTTGGCCTCTACTGCCATACCACCAACATTCATCTCTGATGCTGCAGGCCAACATACTCAAATCTTTCACTTTTGGATCAGCCCTCTTATGTAAATCCATCAAGGGGACAGAGGCCCTTTGAGCTGAGTAAGGAACCTGGTCACATGAACCTAAGCTGCAAATGAAGGCTTCCAGATGCTATCATCAGGGCTACATACCCAAACTCAGATTAAGAGACCAAATCAGTTGGAAACAAATTGCCCGTGTAAGTTTAAGCAACAAGAGTAGATCAATATCAGCACTAGGGTGGGTCAGGTGGGAAAAAAATTTGCATCACTGAGCCAAAGAGCAGCTGGAGTAGAGAGCAAGCAAAACTTTCATGTTAGCATTTCCATATATTATTCTCTGATAACTGGAAATTAATACTGTGCAAGATGAAGCTAATATATTTTAACTAGTTCAAGAACTACAGTGAAATTAATTCTTAAAATCAATGATGCAAGACATTTGCTATCTGGACAGATAAGATTCTAGGTTCAGTGAGGTCCAAGAGTGCTACTTGTACTGCACTTCTTGGAATAAATACGGAGAGGAGGAGATGAAGGTGGGTATCTTAGCAGAAAAAAAACACGTTCTGCTCAAGCACACCTCCATGTATACAGAGCCAGCACAAGACTTCCTCCTGATGTGGCCAACTCAGCAGAGATGCAGCAGAATGCCTTGCCAGCATCTTATGCTCCCAGGTTAAAGCCATCGTTTGATTTCCCTGTAACTAAATCTTCAGCATCTGGTATTTAGATAGCATTTGGCTTCCCTTCTTTTCTGAGACCAAGGTATTCTGCCAAAAGAAATTATCAAATTATTATAGCCATGCCCACAACCCAAGTTCTGTTCTCAGGGCAAAAGACAGTTTAGAAATTATTGAATTACCTTCAATATCTGTTACTACTTGGAAAAATAAAAATCAATCTCCCTGTCTCGTGTAACATAATAAAAACCTAAATAAAACCTATGATACTACACCATATACAAACTTTTCCTTTTCTTTTTTTTTTTTTTTTACCTACAAGTTGGTATCCATTTGTTAAAATAAATAAAATCCTGAGGAGCTTCTGATAGAATAGGCAAAACTTTCCAGCTATTCTCAGTTTGGAAATAATTTTGTCTCTGCTGGGATGAGGAGGTTTATTTCTTTGCTTTTATTACTACTACAGTAGCTACTATGAAACCTGTATAATTGCATTTCTTCTAGTTCTTATTGTCCCCACCTGAAACCACATTCCTATGACATAAACACCTCTGAAGAAGCCATCTGTGATTCCATGAGTTGATTATTGCAGTCAGGGAAGAAGCAGCAGGAGTAGATGAATTCTCAAATACTGAATCCATTCTCTTGCAAAATATTTAGCAATTAAAAAAAAAATGAGGTGAACGAAGGAGAAATAGGCATCAGCAGAAGGGCAGCTAAACAATACGTTATTCAAACTCTACCAGCAGGAATTAGCAACTCTGTCAGCAAACTCACAGTCGTGTGATGAAATAGGACTACTCCTAGGCAAATAAATAAATAAACTATTTTGACAAGCCACCTACTGCTAATGGCAATACACTTGGGAATTTAATGGATCCTTTTCTGCACAAAAATTATGTGCCCTCTTGCTAGGAATATGTATTTTTTTAATTTTGTTAAAGCTTTTCATGGCATATTCACAATCAATTTCCACACAACCACTACAAGGCATAGAAACTTGTTGTGCAGTTAGGAAACAAGATAAAAAAGAACAACTTATTCCAGCGTGTGTCCGTGGGTGACAGAATACAGACCAAGCAACTAGGTCAGCAAGGAACTGCAGCAGAAAGAGGATGATATACAAAAAGTAACTGCTGTCACTATCAGGAAGTTATCCATTTGCATCTTCAGCCAGCTATTTCACTGAACCTACAAAACTCAGAGCTTCATGGCCCACAAGTCATCTCTTCCCTGCTCGCACAGGCTGGAGTCAATAAAGTTCCTCCATCCTTTGAACACGTCAGCCAGCCTACAGATGAAAGCGGGGACTGAGGCAATGAAGAGGATAAGGAAGGTGAGACATGTAACAAATTATGCGTACCATCTATCACATGAACAGTAACAATTTCTGTTGCATACAAAAACTGAACTAATCTAAAGCCAGCACTTCCCTCATTGCTCTTATTGCTAAGAGCAACATAAGGAGGACGAGCTACAGGCGCTGCAAAATCTAGCTGCTTTAGATGCAATACCTGGGAACTGGCTCCATCCAAATGAGCTCAATGCCTTCCTACTACTTGACCTAGCCTACTGATTGCTAAAGCAAGAAGCCCAACGCCCTACAGCTTTGTTAAAAACCTAAAACAAAAGACTAGCTCAGTGCATTTTAAATACAACAGCTGAGGAGTTAAGCACATAGGGTTTTCGAAACAATGAGTGCTAACTTGCAGTGCTGTGAGGGTAGGACCCCACGCTGGCAGAATACAAACAAACCAGTAGAGTTAAAGCTGTGAGCATGCATTAGCTCATTCCACCCTGGTAATTTTAACTGCTGGACACTCCTGGACACTCCTGGTTCATGATAGCCATAAAACAATAGAATGCATCAAAAGTAAATGTGGCTGTATTATTTAGCCCTTCCCAACCTTCCTCCATAATTAGAAGTATATTACTAGCCAATGAACAAAAGCAACTTTGCAAGGTGAGAACAATGCTACCCATTCAAGAT
Organism: Odontophorus gujanensis; assembly: GCA_013399175.1. NCBI lineage: Eukaryota > Metazoa > Chordata > Aves > Galliformes > Odontophoridae > Odontophorus > Odontophorus gujanensis. Next base: position 366,551 of record VXAB01013786.1, read on the forward strand.
ACAGAAATTAAAGCATGGAATTTAGGAATAACTAAGCAGGTGTACTGCTGATGGCACAGGGATACGAAATGCATCCCATGATCATTCGAACACAGAGACTAGAGAGAAGACTCTGAGTTTGAGGTTTGTGTCCCATGATACCAGGGTGGACATAAAAAATCCTTTACCAATCTAAGCAAATGTGGCTCATTGTCATATCAGATATCACAAAACAAACAAAAAACAAAAAAACAAAAGCCAATGCTAAATGCAAAGACCTAGTCCTACCACATTTAGCTCTGACTTTCATAATATCCAAACAGCCAATAAGCCTCTCTCTATATCTCTGCAAGGCAGGAAAGTGGTCCTCCTATTAGTTGTAATGAACAGAGGAAGGACTGATAGTGGGAATGCTCTTTGGGAACTCTAATTCCAGTCCATTCCAGTGCACAGCAAAAACAGGTCAGCACAATCCAGCCTGTGCATGCTGTTCTACTCCAAGTCAGAAGAGACTAACCAGGACAGCTCATCGCCTCAGTAGAAGGGGTGGCAATTTCTGGTTGCAAGGCAGCAGTTTTTTAAGCTGTGAAGCAGTTGGCAGCTGCTTATATAAACAGTGACAATGAGACAGGGCCAAGGCCACATGGGAATTCTGATCGGGGTCTTTGTGTTTGCAGCAGTGCTCACTGGCTCAAAACAGATGGCAACATCTCTTTACTGATACTGAACAAAGCCAAGGCTTCCTGAACTGCAAAGTGCACTGCTCAAGCCCCCTGTTTGGCTTGCTTTTCTAGTGTTACAGTAGCTACAAGAGCAGTCTTTAAGCTATTCTGATAGAAGTAAAGTGCATCCTTATTGCTAAGTGTCTTATATTTTTGTTGAGTACAAATAACTTTCTGTTATAACAGAAAAGAAAGAATAAAGCATGTCATCATAACTTCCATCTGAGTAAAAGTTTGTTGGCTACACTGGAGAGAGGGATTAACCAACAGCAGAGCTACCGATAAATATTTCCTGAACCCAACATAATGCTATGAAAGTACACAAAGAATGTTCTGCTCTGAGAAAGACTAGGAAGAATAAACTTCACCAAGGCCATTACAGCCATTGCAATAACTTACTGATATTTGGGGCAAACAGCTTAAGTTACCCTGGCACAGAGTAAGGCTGATTTCACTCTCACAAAACTTAAGTAATCAAACTTGTCAACCTGACACGGCTTTGAGATTAAAAAACAGAAGTAGCTTAGCGCCATGCTCCACTTGAAGGGACAGTAAGGTTGCTTTTGGTTCACCATAACAACCTTCAGACTTTGGACTTGATCTTCCACCAGTGCCTTTTATATTAGTTTATCATGTTTTGGCATATGGACCATCCTTAATTTTAATATGGTCCCTTCCAAGACTCCTCTTCCCTCATTAATTTAGACCTGAAAAATAAATGGGATGTGGGGACTTGTACTGCCCTTTAGAACTGGATGAAGCAGTGGTTTCTAAGAAAAGAACATAATATTTAGGAGCCATAGTTTCCTAAAGAGCAGCAAATTGCTATAGTTGGAGTCACTGATGCTTTCCTGAGCATGGGAAGAGAGGGCAATCACAGCTACATCATGGAAGAAGGAACACAAACCATGCAAAAATCATCAGCTTGCATCTGCAATTTGAAAGTAACTTGTAGGTGGTGCTATAATCCAGATAACAGCAATGGAAAAATAAAGTTTACTCTGTGTAAAGAGATGTAACCTCCAAGGATGGGTTTTCAGAGGCAGTAATGTACTCTTTCTGACTGCGCATCTTCCACTGCACAGGTTCTAAAAGCCTGCAGATACCAGGATCATAAAACTTCTGAGTGCAACATTAGCACAAAAAATAATTGTATACACTTGCTCAAGGCAAAGGATGATAAATAGCCCAGTAGAGCATTTCACTGTTGCAGAATAATACACAAGCTCCAACTAAAGAGAAAAATACTACAGAGATGCAAATTCTTAGAGAAACACAGATCTTGCAAGGAAGAATCTTAACGAGCTACCTCACTTCAGGCAGCCTTTGTATCTATGATTAATTTGATGTTTCCTCTCACATTAATTTTAGGAAAGGGAAAGTGAGTGTAACTAGCTTTCTAAATGGTGAACATCAAAGACATTTCCATACCATTTCCAATTCCAGTTTTCTAACACTGTGTGCATACATGTGCACAGGTGAGCACTTAGCAGGAGGTTTCAAAGAGAAGACAGACTTATTTAAAAAAATCACGAACAATTTGGTATCTTGATTTTTGAATGAACAACTTTCAACACCCTCATCCAGAGCTGATTTCTGAAGGTTAGTGTTTCCTTCCCTGAGTTATTGACCCTGACAACAAGTCAAACTGAAATGCTGAGTGAGGTACAACTTTGAGAAACTCCAACTAAAATGCTTCAGCAGTTGCAAAAGCCTGGAGTAGGTGGAGGAGGAAGGATACAAACACAGACATCTGTAGAGTTTCCAGCACTGCTGTGAGAAGCTAAGCTGTACAGAAAGAGCCACACATCACACAGAGAAGTCAGGGAGGCAGAGAACTTGGCAAAAGCCTGTACTGAATTATATTCCCCAGTCAATACAATAAAGCTACTCGGCTCTCTAAATCTCTTTCCCCTACTTCAGTCTGGAGTGCTACAACTATTCTTTTGGCATTTTATTCAAGTGTTTGAAGATGATTCCAATAGAACCAAAACCTGATGCCTTCTTGCCTCCCTGACTTGCTGTGGGTTCAGCACACTTACTCGCTCTAGGCTCCAGGATGGAAACTGAAACTCAGAATCTGCCATGAGAACTTCAGCGTTCCTCAAGACAACATATCTGCTCTCTCATCAAACAGCAATCTATTTGAAAAGTATTCAGTGCCTTCAAATAACCTGAACAAAGATGGCTTCATTCAAGTGGTCTTTCATACTGCTCTTTGTTCACTTCCACTGCCCTTTTACTAGTTTATAGCACTGCTATGATCCATCCACAGTGCACGTCTTAAAGAAGCATTACTCTTCCGGAGCTCTGGACATGATGTTATTAGAGGTCTGATTCCCGTAGCAAGCACATTGTAACCTTAATAAACCATGTATTTGCATCAGGAGATTATGTCCATGAGCACAGGGGAACAGACTCAATTAATAGTCTCTCTCCATCCCAGACTGCTGCGATCCCTAGAGCAATTCTGCACTACAAAAAATATAGCTCCACAACAATGTATTGATGCTTCTTTGTCTTTTAAAAACAAGTCACTTATTTTTATGGTCACAACAAATGCACTTTTCTCACTAAGATTTAAGGACAAGCTGGCTATATTTCTCTTTATTTTCACCAGAAGCTCTGTATTTTGTGCTTGATGCCTCAGGACAGGGCTGATCTAATTCCACAATCTACAGTTGATCTGTTTTGTTTTTGCTGAGCAATAGCTCACAAAAATAATCTCTACAATCCTGACAGCAGCAAATGGACAGGATTAGAGAGTCAAAGGTCTGACGTACACAGGCATGTACCTTTATCATTAATTCTGTGTGCCTCCATTATCAGATGGTAATGCACGTAATCTTCCCTTTGAGCACATAAATGATTCCTTGTATCTTTTTTCTTCATTTAACTATGGAATATTATCCCCTCTGCATGAATGAAAATATATGGAGAGCTATTACTTGAAAATAAAGCAGTTCCTTTATTTTTGTTGTAAGGTGCCTGATCTAAAGAGCTTCTCAGGACACATCCAGCAGCAGCCAGGACTAGCTGGCACCATTCTGGTTGTCTCAGGCAAGCTGCCAGCAGCTGAGCGAGCTGAAGTCTGCTTTCACACCTGAAGGGAGGTTTTCACTTTCTACAGCGAAGTAAGAGCACAATAAAGACCTTGGCAGGATGGTTTGTACTAATAACACCTCTGCTGTCTCTAGGAGACAGATAAACAGCTCATTTCAAAATATACTGCTCTCAAATTATTTGACCAGAACACATATCGAAGCCCCTCTCTCTCAAAAATTCAATGCCATCCACCTCCCTCAGTGAAAAGCTGTACTGTAAATACGTATACCACTGTTCAGTTAAGGTAGCCCTACGCACAAGCAGAATTTTGTTCCTCAGCCATAGTTGTCCCTGGTGCAGGTGTGCTGTCAAAATGAGACAATTCTCTTCATCTTTTTGCTCTTCATAAACGTCTCAGTGTGGGAAAGTGAGACCTTACTCATCCCGACTTATGCAAGACCTGAAGAAACTTTTTTGGCATAGGAAATTCAAAGAATAGAGTAACAATTGTGGAGCATATATAGAAGTACTTCCGTAACAGTCAAATGGCTCAGTTAGCTCAAGCTCAGAAGACATGGAAGAAGAAGCTAAGAAACACACTTAAGTCTCAAACTTTCTTCAGATCTTTCTCAGAGTACAAACAATAAAAATAAATGCTTTGCCTTAAAAATAACGCGAGAATGCGTACAACATACTTTCATTGGTATTTCCATCTGAATGGGGGAAAAATTATCAGCACTGCAGCAACAATACATAAAGGATGGATATTAATACCTACTTTGCTATCAGCATTTGAACTTGAAGTGATGAGCATACCAGTTGTTCAACACTGCAAAAGAAACCTAATCTCAACGAAAAGTAATTTTGAGAAATATACCCAGTGTATAATGCAATCTGTCACTTGACTAGGCTTCTGCTGGGCTTTTGGATTCCATCTGCTATGCTTGGGCTTAAGGTAGATATGTATCAAACTAAAACAGAGCTGAGCAAGACCCTACTTGATTCACCGCAAGCAAACAGTAGCCTTTGCAAAAGTAATCTTCCTAAGTAACCCAACGATAAGGTTGTGCTGGCTATAACACAGTATTATTCAGTCTTTAAATGAAAGGTAGCTGTGAAGGAGGCAACATCCAGTGAAGGATAATGGAGACTTAGACGTTTCAGTAAGCTCCAAATCTATTTCCCTAAAACAGTAGGAGTGAAATTTGAACCTCTGAAGACACTACACTTCCGTTAACCATCAGCTTAAATAAACAAATAAACAAAACCAAAACAATCTTCTGGATTCTTTTTTCTCTGTGTGTGTGTGTGTGTGTGTCTTTCTTCATTCCCTGCCTTCTTTGTAATTTTCAGGTTTCTCTGCCTGCTCTCACATGAAGTCTATTTCCTGAACATTTTTTCCTCCTTGGAAATCACTGGATACAGTGATTTGTTGATACAGGACTGCTTTAGGAGCTCTTATGTCAAAAGTTCACTCAGAACTAACTAGGTGTACAGCTACTGTTGTACTATCAGAATCTTGTTCAAAACTAGAACAGGATGAATGCACATTTTCCCTTCATTTAGTCATTTGGGAAACATTTTTCCAAAACGGCCTGAGGATTTCACCACACAAATCCCTTTGACTCTCAATGGGATTTGTTCTTCAAAATTCTCTAGATGTTTTTGACATTTTAAAATCCCAGCCCTACAATAACTCTGCTTTGTGTTCTACTGTGTTTTTACTTCACAATTGTTCTACTCAACTGGCTTACAGGGAAGCATATTTGCTCATCAGCACATTTTAAGGAGTCCCGGAGAACATGTATAAAATTCACTGTACTCCGTAAGATAACAATAAGCACTCACAACAGAATGTTTACACATATTCCACTGCTCCACATCATAACTTAAGTACATTAGCATTCAGGAAATTGACTCTGAAGGATCAGCACAAGTCAAGATTGAGTGGGAGAAATGGACAGTTCACTGTATAGTTTGATATTTCCACTCACAGACCAAAGGCAACACAACTATTTGGTATACAATATTAGCCACATACAGTTCATTCCCTTATACTCACTGGGTGGCATTTTAGACCAAATTTACCCTACTGCAATAGACATCTGAGCTGACCATTTCAGAATGGTAACGCAGCAGCAGCAGGTGTGGTGCATCGTGAGAGATCAGAATAAGCAAATTCACTGTATTCACCTTTCAGGTTCCCCACACAAAGCTAAAAAGGAAGCAGTGTTAGTAGTGTTAAAACCTGAAAGAGCTCAAGTGGGATTACCCAAACAGTATGCCTTTCATTTCTTTGTATCTCATGTCTAAAAGTTTAATTGATTAATAGAGTTTGACCCAGACTCACTTGAATGAGACAGGCTCATCCTGGCTCATGGTCTACAAGGGTTCATGTTCATACACCACATCAGACATAGCTCTGCTCTTATTCAATGAAGAAACACTCCTTCAGCACAATCTGCACATTTCCAAATACCTTAAAGCATGGACGTCTAAACCTTTTGGCTTGCCCTGGCCACACTGAATGAAGAGAAATTGTCTTGTGCCCCATATATGTAGGTTGCTATGAAAGTAATGCCTCCTATTTATTCCCACAGAAACTACTACAAATACAAGGAGCACAATGACTCTGTTTGATAGAGCAAAACCGATTATTTTGCAACAGTCTTGAAACTTGTACTCGTATTTCTTTATCACAACAGAAGAACAGCTGCATATTGTTTGCCACTCACAGGATTGTGCCAATGAATTAAAATCCACAAACTTTTTGCCATTACTTGAGGCAGTAGTGTGCTGCACCCTGTGCCCTGGTTTCAGCTCAGATAGGGTTAACAGCACAATGGCATTTGGTTGTTGCTGAGTGACAGCTGCACGCCCAAGTCCCAGCCAGGACACCCAGCAGGGAAGAGCTGCCACCATGACGATGTGGGACAAGGGATGGGCCACAGTATAAGCTGTGGCAGGCTGCATGTAGCCCATGCATTGGACATGCCTGCTTTAAAGTCACCCATTAGAAAAAACATTGAATAAACTGTCCAAATTATTAACTTAACTCAACGGGGTTAAAACTAACAACAACAAAAAACAAACAGGTGAGAAAAAATATACCCACTGACACAATGGGCACTTGTGCCTAGATCATGACTCAGCAAGCTATGCAGCTATTGCAAACAACTCCCACTGACCCTCTCCCATAATATTTTAGTTAACAAAAAATATGCAAACTTATAAGCAAGCAAGTTTTAAAATATATCTTTTTCAAGAGAATGGTTTTAAGAAGGCTTTTATTCAAGAATTCTTATGCTCTATGCCAGTTGAACTTGAACACAGCGTAGGTGAAGAAGGCAAGCAAAAGGTTTCAGTAAAAAAAAAATATTTCAGTACCTCAGCCTATGGATCCTGTGGTTATGAAGGAAACCACTAACCATACTCAGTAAACACCCACATCACTACCTACCTCTTGGGGTGACTGATCAGGTGATCACACTAGTCACTTTCTCTTAACGCCTAAATTTGCCATAGCTATACTGAGCTAATCCAGCATCTCTAAGTAGTTTGGTAATAAATTAATCTGGCTGTGCCAAAAAGTAACATAAAGCCTGAAGTGGCTGGTAGCTTTATAAAAGTACATTTGATTCTTACTTTAGGATCACAATCTGTACTCTGCCTCTTACAGCTTGAAGCTTCTTTTTTTTCCCCAATTTTATTACTGGTATAGATTTGACATTCAACTCATTTTCTGATCTCTGAACTTAAAACAAATCCATGGAAATTAGTAACAACATGTCTAAGGAAACTTAGCAACTACAGCCAATAGGCAGGGGACTGAAATGGAACACTCCCCTTGGTCAGCTAACTGTGATCAAAAAGAAAATTGAGCAATTTCAAGGTTATTAAAAGGGAGACAAAACGGATATTGATATGAGTGAAAACAAACTTAGAGAATTATAATTGTTAATAGTCATTTTAACGGAAGAACTGTTCAAGTGGGACAAGGCCCTCTCTGTGCCCTTGGTTATAGGGGTCTCCTATTATCAGTACACATGCTTGATTAACTGCCTGCTCACTTCTCTGCAAATGACCAGAGTTTTGTAATTGATCTCAGTGGGATCACCAAAGTTTTCCAGTTGTGTGTAATCATCGACTGTTTCATTATGACTGTCACCTGCATTACAAAGAAGCCCATTTATGCCTCAAAATGCATTGTGATGCCTTCTTTAAAATATATTCATGTGAAGAGACATTTTGTGAAGTAGAATTCATGAAAATAACCACAATATAGAAGCAATTGCTGTGAATTAATTTTACTTGATGCAGTTGGTAGCCATTAGGATTACAAAACCAGCTCAGCTTGCCACAGTATTCTCTATTGATCCACTTTCATCTTGTAAGAAAAGTATAGGAAAGAAAAGTATTTAAAGGTACCTTATTATCTTCCTGACAACAGATGAGAGCAGTAGCAGACTGCAGTTCCCGCTATATGCTAGTTTCAGTTATTAGCATGTCAATAAAGGGAACAAAATGTAACAGAACTTGGAGAGCCACTTATTGCACAGAAATAATGACATGGGATCTATAGACAGTTCCACCATTAGAAGCTCAAAAAAAACTAAATTAGTGTATTTTCAGAATTCAGCCTACTGGTTAACTTACCCTAAAATACTCCAAGTAATGCTAAGGAGCCTGATATGAGAGCTGACATCTACGATTTGAACTTTGGCATTACCAATCTCAGAGTAGCTTGATTTAAATGCCAGTATCACTCTCAATACAGTTACGGAAATGGCACAGCTTTACTTATTACAGAAAAAAGAACAAGGCACATAATGATCCTGTCTTCCTAAAAAAGTATGCACACTTAATTACTCCAAGATTTTCCCACAGTACGTAGTCACAAGTTCTACGCTTGTGTGTTCTGAAGACGTTAAGGCTGTAAAATAAACTTCTTATTACAGTTTCAGAAAGCATGTGATGGAAAAATAAATCCTATGGCGAATATCTGACAGAGACAGGTATAATGAAGCCAATACAGAGTGGCCTAAGGATTGAAGCTGACCAGAGAATAAATAGCAGTAGAACGGTTCACATTTTCCCTGCCTATTGTCTATGTGACAATAAATCTTTCCTGAAAGAGAAATTGCACCTACTCATTTTCCAAAAATGAAGAATGGGTCACTCAAAGTGGTAGAAGGTCAACATCCATTTATCTACGTAAGTGGCTGCCATTAGAATGACACATTTTATCAGCCTCTGCTCTTAATGACCCAACAGGATAGATATGGTTATTTTGATGGGTGTTATTCCTTTTTGACTTTATGCCAAGAAGCAGCTTATACCAAAACACAAGAAAGAATATTACGAAGTTGCTCAGGGGTATTTAAAAACAAGTACATTATCCACTGAGAAAGGAAAACATTGCCTCAAGAAAACCACCAACCAACCCTCATTTCAAAAATGGCCACATACTACTTAAGTCCAAAACACAAAAGAATCTATAAAAACACTGGGTATGGACCATAGTTGATTTCAGTGTTGATTTTCAACTGTTTTCTGATGCTATGGCTATATCTAGCAATAAAATATCCTGTGCCAAAAGACATACTGCATTTCAGAAACCTGCTTAGAGATTCCCACTTGTTTATTTTTCTAATACTCTTTCATTTTTGACCTCTCTTTTCATAACAGAAACAGGATTTATAACAGCTTCAGGGTTTGATTACACGGGATATTACTACAAAGTGAGCTAGGTTTTGAAATTATTACTCACTAGCTACTTCAAAATCTAAGCCTTGACACAGGTAGAAATCTTAGCTGTTTTAGCTCCACTCAGTGTTTGCTGAACCCATACAAACTCAATTTTTTGACAGTTTGAAATTCATTCAGAATTGGATACAGAGTAAAACAGTTTTCCCCAGTGTGAAGCTTCATTGCTACTAAGTCTCTGATTTAAAATTCAATTACGATTTAAAAAAAAAATCATTCCTTCATGATTTTACTCTGGGACTATACTGTTCAGAGTAATAATGCTTATCAACATTTTTACAACTTCCCTCCTTAGAATGTGCAAATTGTCACTATTTAAAACAATGTATCTCTTTCTTTTTAATCTGGTGCTTTACTTCTGAGACCCTACCACAGAGATCAATAGGAAATACAAAGACTGACTACTTCCAAGGGCTACCTTTCTGAAACAGGAGTACAGCTAACAAGGATTGACTGAAATCCAGCAGAGACATCCACTTCTTAGCACTTCTGCTGAATAAAGAATCGTCATTTTTTCTAATGTTGGAAGAACTGGATAAAAGTGTTACATCTTAAAAAAATCCATCCTTTTTCTTTCTTTCTTTCTTTCTCCTTCTCGGAAATCAGTGAAGTTTTGGTCACTACAGTTCCTCTTGTTTTTGTTTTTTTTAAACTCAACTGTGGTAGGGCCTGTGATCACTCCTTCTCTCTTTGCTGAAAATGTACATCTTGTCCATGAGGTTGCTGCAGTTCTACCGTAAAAACATACTACTTTTCACACATCTTCTGTGAGTCTCACTAATATTTGGTGCAATAGCTCAAAAGCAAAGTTTCCTCTCAAAATCCAGTCATTTTCCTTTCACTTTTCAGTTTTATCTCCTGTTGCAATGCTTTCACTAACTTAGGAGTGTGTTTCAATGGTGCTTTTTTCACTCATTGTTTTGTTTTGATTTTGTTTAATTGAAAACACTAATTATACAACAGCCATGTGAAGTAGATAAATTTACTGGAGGAAAAAAATAACTAAAATTCCCAAACTCTGGGAGTCAGAGATTGGCAATGAAAACATAAAAGTTGTTAGCATGGCTGATTTAAAGGTGCTTTGTGTTCTCAAATGAAGTAGCTCAGAACATGCTATCGTCCTCTTAAACAACTGGAAAAGGTGGAATCCCCCCCTTTTTCATCATCATTTCCAGGGCATTCACAGAAACTCCATCTTTGAGACAATTCAGCTCTCTGCCATTAGGCTCCCATGGTATTACAGAGGACTCAAGCAGACCAATAGTACAGTAGAATTTTCTCAAGCTCATTTGCAACTCATTTCCCCAAGTTAAAACCATTACTATCAGGAAACTCCTTAAAAAAATCTCTTCCACTCCCACTTCTCATTTCATCAACTGGCAGCAACTTCCCATTTCACTCTTCATTTTTACGTATTAACGCAAAGAAGAAAAGCAAATCTGGTTCCCTGTCAGCCAGTTCTGCTTCATGCTCCTTTCCCAATTAGTCTTGCAACATCTACTTCAAACAAAAAGGTTACCAATAAGCTTGCTTATTAAGAATTGTTCCCATATCTTGTCTTCCCTATTAAAGTAACTGTTTTTTAATGCTTTGGAGATAGCAATTTGAAAACATAAAGTGAAATGTAAGAGAGAAAGGGAAATGTAAGGGGAAGTAACTCTGCTGTGGAACCAAATATTAATAATTACACCTAGTAATTTTGATTCGCTTAACAACATAATGCCTCTGGAACCAAGCAGAAAGGAATAAAAACCAAAGCTCCCTACTCAGCATTCCTTGATGCATAATATCACTCCAGATCATCAAAGTGAAGAATTACTTGAGCTACTCTTTCCTAAACAACACATATGCACGGCAACACTTCAATTACCACAGAATTATAGAACAACCAAAGCTGAAAAAGACCTTCAAGATCACCTAGCCCAAATGCCCACCTACCACCAATATTATCTCTCTCCACCAAACCACGTCCCTTAGTACAGTAAGACTTGTAAGACTTGTGCTCCAGACCTCTCACAGCTTTGCTCTCCTTCTCAACACACTCCAGGGCCTCCATGATTTTCATGCAGTCAGGGGCGCAGAACTGAACACAGTACTTGAGCTGTGTTTCACCAGTGCTGAGTACAGGGGATGATCACCCTCCTGCTCCAGCTGGCAACACTGTTTCCTACACATGCAAAATGAAGGCACAGCACTGAAAGGCTTGTAAGCTCACTACAGTGGCTAGATATTCCTATATTTTATTGGCTGAATTTTCATGCCTGCTGTTTCTCATTTCAGAATCTGCGGTTATCACAGGAAAAGTGGTTCCTCTTTTCTGCTCTGCACTACATGTCACAAAAGAAATCGTAAAGCTTGTCTGGATAAGTATTTACCTTTTCTCTCCCCTTCCACTCCAAAGAACCTCCTCAATAAGCCCAATGAAGCACCTGTCTCATGTACTGTACTGCAGCACATTTTCAGGAAGTGCTAAAATACAGACCTCAGAAAGTCTTCATTACTATGACCTTCTCTACAGGTCTTTTTAGTTTCCTGGAGGATCTTTGTAGCTAGGTAAGAAAGCAGCAAATAGAAGTAATATAAGCATATCACATAGTGCCAGTTCTTCCACCAACTAGCCCTCAATGCCATCACGCTCCTCTTAGCCATACAAACTGGCAGGCCCTGCCCAGACTGGCAGGCTCAGCCCTAACAAGGTTCTCCCATTTCTTCCACCACCAGCAGTGCCTTTGAGACACCCCTAGAAGGGGAGGAAGCCACGTCCTTAATTCCAAAGACAGAAGCAATTCTTCTCACGCCATTATTTCTCATCAGCTTAAATAAATACAATACACAAGTTGTACTTAGAAGGAAGCGTCAGACCAGCCAAGGTAGTACTATTGTTGCTAACACACTGCAGCTTGATTTACAGCAACATTTTGACAGTATAATTATTCCAGTTAAAAACAGGGAGGTAAGTGCATTTCTAGCACCTTAGCTACTATAGGCAGAGATGGCAGAAATCAGCTGTTCACCTAGTTGGGGCCACAGTGTGTCTGGCATATTTTTACTGAGCAGACCTAGGGCTGTACAGGGACTCCTCAGTTGGTTGTCAATGTGTAACAAGCTGTGATGGCAAGAAATCAAAGCCTGCGAGCAACAGTGAGTAGCTGCAAGATGTACAAGTAAGGAGGATGTACAGGTGATTTTTTTTCCTCTTTCTACCTTCATAACATTCACTAGAAGAGAAACCCCTATCGAACTGAATTCATCAAGAGCATGCTGAGGTTCTGCCACTTGAGCGGGGTCTAGCTAAAGATCACAGTAACTTGGATGGGCCCGCGAGCATAACAGTTAAATACAATCATGAGGAACTTGCCTCAGCTGCAACTGGATTTTCCAAGTCACGCAAACCTATACCTCCAAAGTACACATAAAACATTTGTAACAAGCAGTTTATTACCTAGAAACATATGAGATAAGGAATGAAGCGACTTGGCAGAACAAAAAACTCAGCGTTCAGTGTTGCTATCAAGCTAACACTTACCTCACTCTTGTTAGAGAAGACAGGTTTTGCTTGAAGATTTCACACAGTTAAGTCAATGAAGTCACCAATTTCTTTATACAAAACGAAGAGGCTGCATCCCTGTTTTAGGTGGAAAAAAAAAAAGCCACTGAAATTTCAAGAACAGTACAATTTGTAGTTCTGTGTGACCAGTGCGAACTATGACTATAATGCTATTAAATAGTTTTGGTCCATCTACTATTCCTCCCACAAGAACAACTCTGATTTTCAACTCAGAGATCTTTAAAATAGCAAACTGAACTAGAAGCATGCTTCATCTCCACTTCGGTTTTCTTTAAAACAGAAGAGTGGAGATAAAAAACGCTTGGACAGAGAGCAAAAAACTATGTAATCTAGAGCTAAGTCAGCAGCAGTTTAAAAAAATGCCAAACACTTGAGTTTTAAAATAGAAACTGCATGCCTGGATTTTAATAAGTAACAATTTCCATCTCTTTTCATTTTTCGTGTAATGGACAGGATTGGGAACAAAACACAAAATAAGGCATTCCATCTCAGTAGTTATCTCACCATAGAAATTACAAAGTACTTCTGGCAGTGAAACTCCTTAAGAAGTCAAAAGCCTTCTAAGCTTCCAGGACTGAGAAAGGAGTATGGTTGCACACGTTATCCTTTCCTATTAACCTATTCTACTGAAGCCTGAAACCACGATGCAGCAGCATTTGGACAGAAAGCAAGCTAAAGATAACATAATTTAGCTGTCCTTTTTGTCCAGTTCTTTTGTGATTCTACAGTTTTGTCGAAGAAAGCAGTGAATGCTTCCAGGCTTAATGAGCACATCAAAACGGGGCTGTTATACTTTTCCTGCAAGAACAAGAGCCTCCTGCCTGGAGCTGCACTATAGACCACAAATATGAAAAATACAGACCAGAAATATGAGAAATCTATGTCTTTAGTGATGAAGTGAGATGGCAACGTTTTGTAAGACTACACCACTGGTAGGAGTGAAAGTGTGTGTGTGCTTTATTCCCTTCTGGCTGCAGAGGAAGGTAAGTCCCACGGTGCTCTATGGCACTTGGATGGGACAAGCTCAGGTTTCTGTTGTTCCAAAAAACAAAGACCACCATCATCCCCCATTGCACGGTTTCTTTTCTGAGCTCTACAGAAATATGGATCTTCAACATCAGTCACTCCAAATCTGACCAGTTTTGTCATCAGCACCATCTGTTACCTACCAACCATGGCAATTTCCACCATAAAGCAAACCACTGCTGCTCATTGCCAGCTTTCCACGCCTACCTTTCCCACAGTCACACAGCTCCTCCTACAGGCTACGCCTCAACGCCAGCAAGCCTCAGCTGCCACGTGGACTTGGTCCCCTCATTGCACGCTAAGCTATGCAGCAATTCGGGTGTATTCCTCATTCCTGTCAGGCTCAGCCCCGCTGCAGAACCCCGCGGGAGCCGCAGCTCCCCCACAAGCTCCTAGAATCGTGCTGCTCTGCTGAGCGCGCCCTTCCCGCGCGCACAACGGTCGCCGCGCGCCCCGCCCCCTGGGAATGGACAATGCGCTGCCATTGCGCACGCGCGTGCCTGCTGCGCCCCGCCGTGCTGAGGGGGCAGCTCTGCCCCGAGCGCTGCACGAGCAGCCGGCACAGCCGTAGTTTTACACAGATAGGGATGACCAGTGGTTGTTCTGGGCACAGGAATATGGGCGCACGGCAGCAAAGATGAGGCACACACAGGCTTGCCACTGAAGACCTGGAACTAGGCAGAGCCACTTTGTTACAGATAGCAAAGGGGGAAGAGAAAAAAATAGTGCTTAACAAGCTCTAAGCTTATTATTATACAGGATAATATACACGTTCCCATGTGACCTAATCTAGGTGTTTCCGCTCTGGCATGGGGATTGGACTAGATGGTCTTTTAAGGTCCTTTCCCATCCCTGACCTTCTGTGACTCTGTGATATTACTTTATTGCAGTAGTACCCGAAGTGCATACAGAGTTGCAGGACAAAGGCCTCTGTGTGGAGCGGATCCCAAACTGCAGATTACTTTTCCTTTGCAAAAGATCTAAGTAGGAAGAAGAGAATTTAGCAAAATGTAAAAGTTGTCATGGTAACACGATCTTACGTGTAAGTTATTCTGTGGTTTTAGGCAAATGATACCAAGAGCTGCCAACTACTAAAGGATTATCTTTTTTACATGAAAGATTTCTTTCAAATGTTGCAATTAACTATTATTTAATTTACTTATTTTAAAAAGTATACATCTTTATAAGTCAAACAGCAGATTACTTGCTGTAATTAACTTCAGACATTTATGCAGCTCTTTAGAAGACACTCCATATTCATGTTCATCTAATTTTTCTCCTTCCTTCTGTGGACTTCTATTTATAGCCCGGACCAAAGTTGGCACTCTATGACATTAGAAAATACAGCTAAAACTCACACGATTGTTTAGCCTCCCTAGCAGCAAGGGGGTGAAGGGATCAAAGAGTCTGCTCAAACTGAACATCTCGGTGGTTTGCAATAGCACCTTTAAAATAAAGGTTATAATTAATTAAATACTTGACATTGTGATGAACTTCCATGGGACTAAGGTTACAGACGTGTGGAACCTATTGCAATTGCTGACTAAAAATACCACTCCTTAATAATTAACACAGAATAGGACCAATGCCAGTGCAGTATATGTTCCTGCCAGATGAATTAGTGTTGCTTCTATATGCAACTAAGTTTCAAGTCTTGTTCAAAGGCTGACTTCCCTAACTGTGCTAAAACCCTCTCACTTCCTTGGATGGGCCCAGAATAAATGGTGTGTGACAAGAGATTGGCCTTAGCGTTGCCACTACTTGGGTATTTACAAGCTACAGCTCTCAGCACACAGTCTGCTCCAGGCCCAGCACTTCACAAGGCACGAAGCAGCATGTCTGAAACTCAGACTGCCCCGCAGGGGTCTCTGTAGCTGAACACCCACCTTGCAGTGTCTGCCTCACCACCGAGGGAGCCACAGCAAGAACTGCATTAAAGAAAGAGAGAGCTGAGCTCTGCTGAAAGGCATGTGTGATGTGCCAAGCAGCAAAAAGCAGAAAGGCTGGGTAAGGAGGTTTCTCGCCAGCCTCGTTTCATGTGACCTGAACAGCTCAGGGGGATACATATGACAACTGAACTGAATCCATCTCCAGATAGCAGAAGCTGGAAACCTACCCAGGGCTGAAATGCGAGTGAGATCTACTGGCGTATCTGTCTGGCCATGGTATTTATTTAGTATTTTTGGAAATGAAATTTGAGTGCAACAGATTATTCAGATGGGACTGCTTTTGAAAATGCAGGGGCCGGGAGAAAGCAGGCAAGTGAAATTAGTGGTAGAAGAGATGCAAAAAGGGGTCAGTGGGTATGCAGTGAGCTCCAGAAAACAGAGAGCAAGGACATGGAAGAAATGGGAATAGATGTCTGCCACCTTCTAAGTACATGCAAGGAAATTCTTCCCTAGGAAGGACTATGCTTGAGCAATTGTGAGTGGAAACCGTCTCCCTGCCCCACCAGGGTCTGGCCCAGTCTGTCACTCTAGGATTGTCACCCAGGGATGTGACTCTTAAGCCCAGCTAATCCTAAAGCATAGCGGCATCTGGGGCACTGCTGGGTAACCAAGGAATTAGACTCCAAATAAAGCTGCCCCTGCTGCGTGTACACACTGGACAGCATACGTGCTGCCACAAACCAGTGACACGCTAAGGAGCGGGGAACTGCTGCAAAATGCGAAAAAAGAGACCAACACTTGCAGGTAACAAGAAGACCTATCACTAATCCCTCACGCAGCTGACTTTTAGCTGCCTCATATAGAAAGGCTAATGCTCAGTAAGTGGCCTGCAGTATTGTAGGGCAGGGAGTTACAGAGTTTTATTCTGAACTGTTGTGTTTAGAAGTAATTCCATTTGCTTATTTTCAGTTCTACTGCCTCATAATTATAGGGCTGGGCTCCCTCCTGTAAGAACAAAGGAGAGCTCCTGGAGAAATAGTCATTTTCTATTTAGATTTTCCACACCGTAACTGAATTTGTTGCTCCCAGTGATTATTTCTTCTTTGAGATGAAGTGTTGTGGGCTGCTGAACCTCTTCTGCCTGTTTCAAAAGCCTGGATATTCAAGGTATAAAGAAAAAGAAAGGAAGAGGCTGTTTTTTGTTTCTGTCTCTCTTGCCATCTCCCAAAATCTGTGTTATGTTCAAAGCAAGGCAACAGAACAGATGTGTACTGTGAGAGGAAGATGGCTCCTCTTCTCTTCTTCTGTTTCCCTAATAATGCCTACTATTTTCTTGCTTTTTTGCCATGTGCTGAAATTGAATAGTCTGAGACATTTTCTTCTGCTGGGAACAGCTGATTTACTGTCTAACTTCATGCAAGTATAGAGCTATTTTTTCCTCACATGCATCGCTTTATCAGGCTGGCAAGTTCAAGTAAATAACCGCTCAATTTCTTCTTCTGCTCCTTGGTATTCTGCAGGCTGCGGCGTGCTGGTCCTTCCTGCAAATTCAGGATTGATCACTTACATATGCCCAGTGTTTCTGGGTAACTGGCACTTGAAATCTGGACTGTGAACCAAGTGCTGTGATGAGGTCTGGACCTTAGACTGATGGAAGGCAGAATCTGTGTCCTGATAGAGAAGCCACTTTAGAAAAGTCATTTCAGGATGGGAACAAGATGGGGTATTTTGTTGGTGTTGCTTTTTCATCTCTCCTGGAATAAAAAGATAATAGAAGTTCATTCCTTGTGCTGAACAACAACTCCCAGGCACTTTTGCCAAACAAAACTTTCCTCTCGTAAAATCTTTAAGTGATGATACTGAAAACAGATGATAGAAAAGGTAGAGAGGGTGATGTAAACAGATTTCTTAGCTGTGTGTCATAATTTCCAATTCCAAATTTAAATGTCAATGTAAGACAGCAGAGTTGTTTCCCTGGAAAGCACTTGGTAGACCAGGCCTAGTCTAGTTCTGGAGTCTGCCACGTTAATAAAGGTATACTATGTACCACCAAATTAAGGCAGAATATCAACCTTAGCTGTATCTTGGTAAATTCTCACAGTTTCAACTAAGTTGTTTCGGTGCAGTCTTCGTAGCAACTATGGGAGATAGCAACCTAACCCTAGACAGCATGACACATACACTACTGGAAAAGCGTTCAAAAAGTGAAGGGCACTCACCAACTAATTGCTTGCCCATCTGGAACCTGAGAGCCCTCAGCACTGTCATGTTCTTATGAGAAATACTTGACACTGCAGAACAGAAGGTGCTGTGCAACCACGTGCCAGGCCTAGACGTTGATCCAGCTTCTAATATAACTTGCATAAGCAGTCTTCTCCACCTCTTCAGTCCTCTTCTGCTCTAACTTCATCTCCATGGAAAGACTGTTAGCTAGAAGCGTTCTTTCTCCACTATCTATCTCTGTTATGGACGGCCAACGAGCTTCAGCACTACCCTAACGTGTATTTTTTCACAAATCTCAATCTCTAGAATTGTCACTTCATCTCCAGGGCATCAACAATTCCACACACTCCTGAAATAACTGGGTATCTACTGATGAGAAATCACCAACTAAGCCAGTAACTAAGGTCAGTCAGGAACACCTTGCTCTTCCTGATAATCTACATCCTACATACACCTATATTCCTGTTTGAGACACTCCTCCACCTGTCCTGCATGGGAAATCAAAACACCTACTCTGTCCAAGTGTAATCTCATGTGTTTAAGTAGTTAAATTAAACCTGGTCACAGAACTCCTTTGGGTCTTTTGATTGTGTAATTTCTAACGTGCAGTGCTTCCTTGCTAGGTATGAGATAAGAGTACATTCCCATAGTGCTGAATTAACTCTTCTCCCTGGAATGAAGCAAGCAATGGCTCAGCAACTGGGCGCTGAATTCAGGCTTCAGAAACACAAACAGGGTTCAGCAGTAGATGGCGTCTAGCAGAAGCAGCCTAAGCAGGTACCCTCTTCCACTTAATCTTACACTTTTCCTTCATGAACAGCTTGAACTTCTGGGCCAGAGACCAAGATGCAAAACCTGTGTAAACATGCTTATTTCCTCAGATGTAATTGGCATCCTGCCCCTGCTGCTCAGTGGATTCCTTTAAGGTTTGGCAGTACAGGCCTCTACGAGCCAACCTCCTCCAGGTCTAACCTCAGGCTTATACTGATTTAGGAGGTTTTTCAATCTTGTTAGTACTACAAATGTACTTAGCATTTGCTAAGAGTTTCTCAAACAAAAAGGTATAGGCAGAACTTTGCCTAAAACAACCAACCGAAGTTAACAATTTAATTACTTGCAATTCAGCACTTTGAAAACCAAGTCCAGTGAAAGTGCTTGAAGAGAAGGGTAGGACTGCAGCTGTAGATCAAGAGTCACTTCATTTGGTCCCAGCTACCAAAACTCCAAAACCAAAGCACACTCCAAATGATTTTTGTAAACTTTTATGAGCTGGAACTAAAACTTCTATGTCAGATGGCACAAACCTGCTCTCCTTAATGCGAATCTGAATACAAACCACAAGTATCAGATAAAATTATAATTATGATATGTTTAGGCTTTTCATAAGCATTTTAACATTGGGTGACAACAACAGAATAGCTGTATATTTCTATCTTCTTCTGAGGAACATAAAAATTGACTTAATTATCTCAAAAGATCAGCATACAGTCAGACTGGATATGCAGCAAATTGTTGGAGAGCACCGTTCTGTCCTAACAGGTTTAACTGATGCTCTACAGGAATGCAGAAATGACATATGAAGTCCTCTATAAAATACTGGCTTTCACCTCACATTTGAAATCATACTTCAAGAACCATTATAAATTAACAATAACATGGGAACAAATTGTTACCATTATCTGGGATAGAATTGTTAAAATTTCTTTTTTCAAATTCCTCAGTAAGAATCTATTGTATTCTAAGGGATTTCAAATGAAAAAGGGATATTGCAAGATGGAGGCACTAGTTCAGAATCAGATGCATATGACATGACTATACGCAGTGAACTCCAAACTGATTTTTCCAGTAGGAAGATGCTTGATTTCGAAAACAGTATCACTTCTAGTTAGTTCCAGCACTCCATTTCTGCAGCTAGAGCACGATTTCAGTACAGCACTTCAACCTAGACATGCAAGATGGCATTTTTACCTGGGTTGCTCCAAAAGTAATGCCTCCTTTTTTGTTATGTTGGCCCACAATATCAGAGGCAAAGAATATTGGTATGGCAGTAGATGTTGAACCTTCGCACCAACATTCCATTACATGTTGTTGCCATGTGACAAATGGCAGCAGAGGGGCAGTCTGACAAAATGGTGACTGACATGGAAGTGTGTATGAAGCAAAAGTGTGGAACTGAATTTCTCCCTGTGGAAGATTGTACCCATTAACATTCATCAGTGCTTGCTGAACATTTATGGAGACCAAAGAGTAGATGTCAGCACAGTGAGGTAGTGGGTGATACATTCCAGCAGTGGCAATAGTAACATGAAAGACAAGCCATGGTCCTGATGGCCATGCAAAGCTGTCACACCATGAAACAAGGAGTGTCTTAATCAGCTCATCCACACGTATTGGCACATTATGATCAGGTAACTGTGCGGAGCTGAATATTGTCTTCAAAGCACTGGAAATGATGGTGGCAACACTACAAAATTTGCACCACAAATGCTCACCCAGGAACACAAGAAACACTGTACGCAAGTTTGTCAAGTCTTACTGAACAGATCAGAGGTTAAAGGTGACATCTTCCTGGATCACATCATTTCCAGTGATGAGATGGTGTCACCCCTATGAGCCAGAGTCAAAACAACAGTTTGTGGAGTGGCAACATGTGAATTCCCCACTGAAGAAGTTGTTGAAGAGGCAGCCCTCAGTGGGTAAAGTCATGTGCACTGTCTTTTGAGATAGGAAAGATGTGATTTTTTTTAAATTTCCTGGAGCCCAGACAAGACATCAACTCTGACAGCTACATCATGACTCTGACTAAGCTGAAAGCTCAAACTTTCAGAATCAGACCAGAGAAGACAACTTTTCTCTTGCAATACAATAATGCTAGGCCCCATCCCAGTTAGAAGACCTTGGAGCACAGTGCTGATCTTTGCGGATCTGTCCTAACATAGCTGCTGTATAGTCCAGATTTGGTGCCTTCCTACTTCCATCTGCTTGGGCCCATGCAAGATGGACTGCATGGGCAACATTTCCCTAACAATGTGCTGTCATAGCAGCTGTGAAACAGCGTGTCACATCTGCTGGTGCAGATTTTTACACGGGTGGCACACAGGTTCTAGTTCATCACAGACAAAAATGCATTGCTAATGCTGGTGACTGTGCTGAAAAATACTGCCTTTCAGCTGAGAATTTGCTCTATCGAACACCATTACTATGCTCTTCATAGCTGTTGTAGTTTCCATAGAAATAAATAGGAGGCATTACTTTCAGAGCAACCCACCTAATTGGACATGCTAGCTTAACCTGCCCTAAAATTCCTTGTTGAATTAAAACTTTGATATTTGGGCCAGCAAAAAAAACACTTGATGCTGAGTTTATATACTATATTACTAAACAACTCGTTAAGCTTGAGGCTCAGTAACCTGCAGACCAACACTGTGAACCTGAATTTATGCCTGAGAATACATCTGCGACACCAGTCAATCTGACTGCAAGTTTTCCCTTACGGTTTACGCTTAGAATTCCATTCAGATACGATCTATAAATTGAATAGCAGACTGGAAAACAATGCAGGCAGGATATTTTCAAAGCCTTTTGCCAAAGAAATGTTACCAAGAGCCAAACTTGTGGGACAAGAAACCAAAAACACATCCATCAAACACAAATGAAATTCTACAACATTGGGAACATTCCCAGATAAATTAATTCACATATGTATGTTTTGAACGGACTCACCTGATACAAAAGTGAGTTCTTCTCTCACTCAAACTTCTGCAGAAATGCCCTTTGCTATGACTTGTTATGTACTAGCTCTGTTAGGTACTGGTAACAGCAGAGAAGCAAAATAACCATATATAGAAGGATGTGTGGGTGTGTCTATACACATACGTACATCCCCATTTATTTTTCATCAGGGTTTGCTCAACCTCCTAATTCAGACTACTTACACTGCACAGCAGGCCTTCTACTAACCAAACACCACACTGTAATGAAGAAGGAACACAAACAGCAGTAAGCAGCTCTAGGACTGACAGCTCCTTCATGCACCAAGCAGGAGAGCTGATTACATTTTGTTGTCTATCACTAGCTGGAAAAAAACAAAAAAGTAAACTACTTTATACACCTGTGGGTTTTTCCCCCTTCAAATTACAGCCACTTTAACTGTTCTCTTTTGATTTCTATTGGGTTGACTTCACATCAGCGAAACTGAAGAAGAAAATCCAAGATCTTTTGAAGAAATCTGCTTTGGGTATTTAATAGATATCCTGGGATTTAATAGACATATTTATCCTAGTGCTATCTCCATAGTTAAACATGAACTCTTTGTCTCAAACCTTTTTCCTAGTACAGCATCCTCTTTCTCACTATCTTTATCCCTTATTTTCAGTGTGAAGATGGCATTCAATATTCTTAAAGTGACAGAACTAGAAAGTTCCAGAAAAAGAGCAATAACAAACACATGAAAACTCACTCACCTGACCAACACTGTACTGCTGTATTGGGACACAATCACAGGATCAGCTTCACAGATGGAATGAGAATCGTTTAATCTGTTCCACGCTCCAGGTTAACACTCTCCCTTTTCACTTCAAAAAAATTAAATGAAGAGACAACTACATCTTGTAACACAGCATACTGATAAATATTTCCCACATTAATCAGGAAATCTAAATAACACTCCTGGTACTTTCATTTACTCCCAAAATAAAGAACTCATCAGTGCACATCGCTAAGTTTTACACTGCTAAGGCTTATTGTTACTACTCATCCAGCACTGAATCCTCCAGGTCAACTTTACACAACTCAACACGTAGCTGGGGGTTGGGGTAGCTGGGGTCCAGATTTAGAGATATGGTTTGGACAACAGGAAGTGGAAGATGTCACATCTTTCTTCCAAATTTAAGGCATTTTCTCTAGCACAGTTCTTTCCTTCCACTGAGTCTCTCTTTTCCAGGACTCCTCACAACATCCTGTGCATCACCAGGGGGTGCCCACTGTCACAGATAGGTATCATGCCAAGCTTGGCAGCCTGAAACTTAACCTACAGCAGTAACTCAAGGTCAGTTTTCACAGCTGGAATTAAGATCCCTGCAACATTAGTAAATCGATCTACCTTTGGATAAGGACTTAAAGCAGTTGGTGCATTATTCATTATGGTTTCACTTTTACTTACAGTAAGACTATCTACACCTATTGATGCTGCTAATGTCTTAATAAACCACAGTTCCTTGGACAGGGGACCTGCAGGACAGGAAAAACAGAATGTGTGAATGGCTTCTGTTCCACGCAGCTAAAAGAACCCTTTAGCAACTTTTATCCAAAGGTGAAATAAAATATCACACAGAAAGGAGAAGCAGCAGCAACAATTACATCAGCCTGGTTTGGAAAACACTTAGCAGGTAGATTCAAAGCAAATTCCAGTTTCATCACCTTAAAAAAAACCAAAGCAATTAACAAGTTTTTGGTTTGGTTTTTTTTTTCAGTTTTATCTTGTAAGGAAAACCCTGATGCAGAAGAACGGCAGCAACTTAAGTTCTTTTTATCTTTTGAGCTCAAGTACACATTTTCCTTTCCCTGCTGCTTGAATAAGGAAAGTACAATAAAAACAAACCAACCCTCTGCTGAAAAAGCCACATGGGTTTGGCTGGTAGCAGTCCCAGCTAACTAAGTATGCCTTGTTGTGCTTATTCAAAGAAGTAATTACTAATGTCCAGAAAGAGAAAGTGAGGGAAAACAGTGAGGGAAGATGCTGGAGCATCTGATACCAAAAATATCTCAACAATTCCATTGAAGTACTTGAGAATGAAAACATCACCAATGGCAAAGAAGCCTTTTAGAATATCCTGACACTAAAACTGATGTGGCAGTTCCCACCATCGTTTGTCCCCATAGAAGCCATATAGCAATGGCACAGCCCTGCAGAACCGCAGTATTCCAGCTGCACACTTGGCACAGGTGCTCAGCTCAGGGACAAGAACAAAGCTTCTGTACCTTTGTGATCACTGCCCAATCTCCAACTCAATCTGCTGCCAGCACAAAACCAACTCCATTAGGGCAGCTTGAGAAATTATCTCCAACACTACAACCTGCTTTTACCTTAAGCTAACCATAAATCAGTACTGTACAGATCATGTACATAATGCAAAAACCTTGCATTTTACAGCAGTCTGAAAGTCAAAGAATCTCTGTGAACAAATTACTACCAAATCTATAGAAGCTTCAGCTGAAGTCTTCAGAGCATCCACATATAATACCTCCATTACATACCTGATGACAGAACCTAGAGGAAATATTTATTTCACTAGAAGTTACCATTTTCTCTTTTGGAAAATACTTGCCTATGAAAAGCTGTACCTACCTTTAACAGTGCCACATTCTGTAACATCCTGAGCCAGATCTCAACCTCCTGGAGGATTCCTCTACAGCACAGAAATGAAATTCCATTATGCTGATGCTCATTAACAGAGGTAATGAGATGACACGCAGATTTGTCTTTACTACATCTCCTGAGTTTCTGCATATTGTTCTTGTATCTAGTTGGATCAGTTAAGAAAAAAACATGGAAAAAATTCCATCCCGAGCGAATTAAAGTACCATTCATATTGATGTACGGAACAACTCTCAATTTAACTTTTTTTTTCTATTGAAGAAAAAGAGCCACTTACATCTTTCATAACATAAGAAGTATCACTATAACAAGACCTGCTCCATTTCTCTGTATATTTTTGTTACCCTAATTACAGCTCTTCAAAACTGCCACGTGTCCCTTCAGCTGAAAGATCAATAGCAACTTGTGTGGAGATCTCCAAACATTCATCACGGACAGTACATCTTCTCCAGAAAATTTCAAGCTCAGTTGCTTCGATAGATCATAGCGTGGGGGTCCGGGCACTGAAATGTGTCATCCCATCACACCAGGGTCAGACAGTGCACTCCTCTACTTACTGCATGCTTTTCATGTGACAGTGTACCTGACGCTGCCTTCTTTCCGCAGTCACTCAGGGGAGTGCTTTATTACATGTTAAAAGACAAGATATGTATTGAAAGTAGCAATTTTATTTGAGTTAAAATTATTTACAAAAACCCAAAGACATACTTCATGAAACTGGTACAAACTATTTTTCCTGCCGTTGGCTTTTGCTCCAAAGATCACAGCTGAGAAATACTGTATAAAATAAAAATAGGATTGGATTCAGAAAAGTACTCTACTGTTCTAATTTCCAATTGAGATTATTTACACAAATATTTACAATGGAAAAAAAGTTACTTTAAAACTTTAATTTGCAAGTTGGCCTCAAGTACCCTTTAATGCAGAGTTATTTGAGGGTCTAACACACAAAAATGCACTGCAGTTCACACGGTGATTTCTCCCCCCACCCTCAAAAAAAAAAAAATCTGCATTTGTCAGTGCTTGACAATTAGTTACATTTAAAAAAACTGTTAAACACTGAGGTAAATCAATTCCCAAACAATTACCAGTGTAACAAAGAAAGGTATTGTCCCTGCTTTCCCCTTCATCACATCTGTACCGTCTCTTGCCATTGCTCCACAGAAATTCTACCATCATTTTGCAATCTTTCAAATGACAAGGTCTTAAACCAGGATAGATGGGCAAAATATTCAATAGCTCCCTCTTGATATACATCATTTACACACAGCTGAGTCGTTTGGGTTTGGTTTTGTTTTTAAACAAAGGGAATACAACCTCAAAAACTTTTCTAAGTTACACTGATATACTAAGTTTTAGAAGGTGATGAGAGAAAACGCAAAAAAGAATGACCAACATAGGATTTTTGTCTCTAATCAGTTACTTCCTTACAGAATTCTCAACAATCTGCATTATCAAAAATAGGAAGACCTAGAAGGCAGCCACTGTATGTAAAAAATTTACAGCTGGCACTGATACAAAAGCACAAGTTTGTAACTTTATACATGGAGATAACAAGATCTAAAAGCAGGTTAGATTTCCTGTTACTTCCCCCTCATTATACACAGAACTAATATTTTTATGGCTTCAAGTTTTACAAATTCAATGGAATAACATGATTTAACTATTATACAGGTATTTAAAAATGTGATGAAGCAGATCTCAGAACAGTCTGCAAATATTCAAGACCAGCTTAATAAAAATAATTACCAATTCTGTTGGTCTGAATAACGAGTGCAAGAAAAAAAAATAATAAAAAAAAAAACAATGTATTTTTCTGGGATTTCTTGTTCCATTTAAGTCTTCAAACACAATGCTTTTGCTGTGAACTAGACCTCAGACTGAACAAAATCTTAGCTATATCAGCAATTTAAGGCTTTGTGTTGTATGCATTTAAATTTTGACATACTACAGGATGAAATAGAAAGATTATGTCAGCTGGAAACATTAATCCCATTGGTGTTTTAGCCTCTTCAAAATTCTTCCCCCTACAACATCCAAATTCTTGGTATCAAGCATTATAAAATACATCTTGAGCACTTCCTTGAAACAAATCTAAACAGCATTTCAAACTTCTTCCTTACTAGAAGTGAAAACTGCCCTGGGAATGAATATCTTCCCCCCCCACCTCCCCACCCCCCCCCTCCCCCCTTTTTTTTTTGTTTCTTAAACAGGGCACAATTTTTATTTCTTTTGTGGATAACATACCCTCTCAAATGGCTTTACGTATTCACGGGTTTGCATGCTTCTTGGAATTACAAAGTGTTATGGTCTTATCAGTTTACAGTACATGGGCCATGACAGTTTTAGAACTGAGAAATAGTTCAACAACCTAATTTCAATCAAAACAGTATAAAAAATAAACTATCCAATCCTCACCTCTTTGGATTCCAACAAATTTTAAATACAGACAGTAGTTAAAATCACAAAAGTATTTAAAAATTTATATTTTACGATTTTGGAATAATCTAGTAATAAAAAAGCAAGAGCAAATTAAACTCAAATAGGAGCGGTGCTGCTGTCCAGAACTTCTTTATTAGAACATTTGATACCTCAGTAGCTAAGCTGCCTTTGCACCTGGCTGGCATGAAACAGTGGCTCAACAGTAAACAGCAGTTGCACTATCAGCAGCAAGTTTTTCCCCTTGAAACTGGTCACGAACAAAGCAAGAAAAAAGATAGGGAGGATAAGCCCTGCCAAAAATATTTAAATACTGCACTGCATCATAAACAGCATAGTTTCTTTATTTACTTTCCTCAGAACCTTTTTCCCCTCATTTTTGATAGTTGCAGATTGATGTAGTAACTGTCTTTTAGAAAATGCTGAATGTATGGTTAAGAGACCAGGTAGCCTTAAAAATCCGAACATGAATGACATAGATGAATGCTCTTGGTACATCCTTCAAGGACTTTCATGCCTTCTTTTGTCTAAGGGTAGCTCCAGCATTAGAGTGCTTGCAGCGGAAGTTAAGTATCTAGCAGTGTTCCAAGTATTCAATCACCCTAGAGATGGATTTCTGGCCTGTTGTTCCAACAGCACACTGGAATATGAGACACAAAACAAAGTAACAAGTAAGCATTTACACAGTACCACTTCAAAAGTTCTAGGGCTATGCTTGTTTCAGAATTTTAGGACTTAGACATACCACTAAAAACAATTAGGTTCAGAAAGAGAACTCGAGCATTTTCCTGATGAGTAACATACGAGTGGAATGAAAGTAGCTCCAAATTAATACAATGAGGAAATAAAAGACATGCAAACAGGCCTCCTGTATGTGAAAACACAGGAAATGATCCTAAGGTCTTCTAAAGCCCACTGAAAAATCCTAAAAGCTTCTAGAAACGTATGGGATATTGGCAGATGACAAAACCACAAAAATACATATTTTCATAAACTTAAAATATGCATTACTTACAGTAAGATTCATAAAACTGAGAAATTTTTTGAGCATTTCAGTCATTATTGAGAAATCTCCTTCAGGTAAGTATTCCCTCACAGTAGTCACGTTGATCTAGGAAAGAAACAGTTATTTTAAATTGGGAAATACTTCTCCAACACTGAGAGCCATGTTACTCTATATGTGAGAAGGCACAAGACAGATGTATTCAGAGTATAATTAGGAGGGTTCTTTGCTATCATCTCTGTGATTCAAGGCTCTCAAGGCTCTTTATGTTACGGGGTTTATTTCTAGGGCACAACAATTCCTGCAATCTTGTTTAAAGATTATTACCATCAAAGCTCCCTACGGCCTAACAAGGTTACCAAGAACTGAAACAGAAACAAAATGACTGGGTTACACTCCTGACACACAGGGAAGTTCCCTTCACAATTAATAAAGAAAATAATTCTCAACACTTAATGTCAGTATGACTCTACATACTAAAATTATATAAAGGTCAGCAAGAAGTAAGTAACAAGTTACAGAACAGCGTGCTGAACAACATTTCTGCCATCACTGTAAATTTAAACTATCCTGAAGGCAGGTCTGAACCTCACTGTCATTTGAACACGCATCTGACACAAGTTTGAAGTTTGCAGTCATCAGCATTCCATATTTAAGTATTAACTCCAACTACTCTGTATTTCCAGTCTGTGATAATCATCTTCAGCTTATGTGGACCTACACAACTTCATACAACTTCACTGAAAAAAAAATTTAGACTAGGATGAAAAAACTAACAAGCAGACATTAACTTGCTTAGTGAAATTACTGAAAAACAAAGCAAGCTGTTACAGTTAGAAAAGTTACAGGCAAGCCAATTTGCCTTTCCAAAGTAAGCTCATTTGTGGTCTAAGACTAACAACAAATGAGAGGGAGGTACAAAAGATTAAATACTCAAATCCAGTTTCCTTTGATAAACATACTGATGCTCAGAGGATTAGAGTTGGATTGAATACTTCTGGCAACTTTCCATAGAACTATAGACATCAATGTAGCTGAATAAGTGTACTAGCTCTCACCAAACCCTAATTTAATGAACCCATTTCAGTAATGCAAATTATTACTTCATTAAGAAATCTACTGGAGTTAAGAGTGAGTTATTGACTTGTTCCCTTACTGGACTCTCTTGGCAGAGACAGCCTAGAAGCAACGCTGTGTACGAGGCCACAATGCAGTCTTCCATGTGCTTCCCAGCATGCTGAAGAGCTGTAAAAAGAGACAACTCAGTGTATTGTATCCTCTAAGCAGCTGGTATCTTTCACTGCTTTAAATACAATCTTTCATTATCACTTTGAAGAGTTCTACTTTCTCAAACAAAATGACTTTTTGCTCTGAAACTTCAGCATTAGAATCTTACTCACTAACTTAGGAACACTTCTTTGACAGAAGCGTTCATTCCCTGTCAAAGTCATTACACTGTACAGTACTTTCACTACTGTAATGCACAAACTGTATGTTCTACACAACAAAACACAATTCTGTTTCCTGTAATGCTGTAAGCCAGTAAGATGTCCACAAAAAGATTTCTGTGTTATGGACAACAGATAGAACTCTTGTTAATGGTTCAGCATTTTTTTGGGGGGAACCACAAATAGCTACAACAGAGCACAGCTGATGGCACTGAAAAAAGGAGGAAGCATACAAAGCAAGTCTGGAGAATAAGATACCATTCTACTAGAAATGTCTAGAAAGAATGTCATTTCTGAGGTTTTCTTAAACAGAATGTCTCAAAAAAAAAACAAAACAGCAACCCACAGGGCTTCTTTTGTTTAGTTTCTGTTGTTTTAAAAAAGGGCCTGACAGAAGGTACTATTAGGTAACAAGTGGTAAAGTTTCTTCTATTGCTCACGCTTCATGTCTGAACTGCTCCCACTCATGCTCTGTAATAGTTTTGCAAGAGAATATGCCGAAATCTCAACCCAGTGGACTACAGACAGGAAGCATAAATTATGCCAAAACAGAATTCCTTAATGTTTCTAAGCTCATCAAAACTACACAACGTACCTTTATTAAGATCAAGTTCTTCATCATCTTCTTCCTTCTTATCTTTCTCTTCAGTACTATCCGACTTTTCTGTGGAGACCCACTGTATCTCCCCGCTTGTTTCTTGCCACTCTCCACTCTTATCATGCTGAGCAGTAGGAGCTTCTTTAATCAGTTTATCTGTCTGGCTCTCAGCCAGCTGTGCTGCCCGCTCACGCTCAAGAAACAGCTGATGGGGAAAAATTTCAGAAGAATTTCTATTATAAATTAAACCCTAAACACATTGAATTAATACTTGAAAGTTTATTTCCCCTTCACAATTCACCCCTTTAATACAGTTAGCCTTCAATACTATTCTTCGCAATAGCTTTTTCTTCTTCAAAGGATAATCAGATTTATCACACTAATGCTGTGCTCTGCAGAAAAGGCTTCCCACCCTCTCCAGTGCTGAACCAATTGCCAGGCTTCTCTTGGCTGCCATAAATGCTTAATCATTTTCTTTTGAGACACAGCATGAAGACTAAAAATTCCCAGATATGTAAAAAGCAAAGATTTTAAAGTAATTTCAAATAACTTGAGCCATTTTAAGGTGAATGTTACTCAAGGTGTTCTCATACTTTCCACTTACATCTTGTGAATTACTGCCCAAATCATATAACCATCAATTTTAAATATGACTTTGCAGAGCTATATACATTAAGATATGTAATGTTAATGTCTTGATTACTGATCTTTTTTGTCTGCTGCTGGGCAGTTATTTCACAAAATTAAATGGGATCACTGTTAAAAGCATCCATAAACTTATCTCCATTTAAGTAAAAAGGTTGTAAATCAAAATTCTTAATTCCTTTTCTTTCAGTTACCACACAGAAACTTATTCACAAAAAACACTGGTTGATTTATATTTTAACAAGTTAGTCGATACAACATTTAAGAATGCTGTTCCTCACCCATGTTTGTTACATTCATAATTATGGCTCTTATTAAAAAAATTGCTACAGCATGATTTTTAGAAATGGTCTGAAACTCCCATTAAGACAGCACTTAGAAAAATCTATGGTAGTGAAGTAGATAACATCAGTAACTTACAAATTTTACAGTTGTTTAAAAGCACAACAAGAAATAAACCCTACAGGAACAAGAAAGCTTAACAGAGCAGGAGAGCAGCTTTTGGATGTCAGTAGCAGACACCACTCTCTTTTACCAAGAAAGCTGTTTCTGTAAAGGACAGTACTGAAAAATCCAAGCTGTCAGCAGCACCTCTCTTCCCCCCCCATGCTGTATTACATTCTCAGAATGCCTAACAGATTAAAATTCTGACAAAATCCTTCACTGCTGAGTTCTTCCTTCTTCCTTGAATTTCTGGTAATGAAAAACTATACCAATTACAGGAAAAAACACATTTTGGGGTCATTTCTTACCTGCACTAAAGCCTGAACAGCATCAATCTGTCCACTTATCTTTAGGCTATCATCTCCTTCTCCCGTACAGAATGAGTCAAAAGAACAAGATGTTTCCATATTGACGAGACAGTGCCTGTTCCGAGCACTATATTCTACTAGATTGATCAACAGACCCAATCCCTGGAAGAATTGTACAGTCACACATGAAAAAAATCTAGCAGAATATCCATTCAGATAAATGTCCTCTTTAGGCTTCATCTTTCTGAGTACACATAACTTACTAGCACACCTTCATAAAACAGTCTGATGAACAGAGGGATCAGGATTTAGAGAAATATGAGACAAAAATGAGAATCCTGTATACAAGTTCCAGATTTTCCAATTCTGAACCAAAATCATTCTACGTTTTCTTAAAGGTTAAACTGTATTTATTGATAACAGATTCAGGCGTCCAACCTTCAGCTTCTCTTCTTAAAAGAGCCTTCACATACATGGTTTCAATGTCATTATTTAGGTCATGTGGACCTCTTTTATGCATGCTGAGGTAAGTCGGACAAATCTGTATCCAAAATAATATCAAACATAGTATTTCTAAAATTGAAAAGACGTTTGAAAATGAGATAATACACAGACTTACTAACCTAAATCTCTCAATTCATCTACTTTTCCCATAAAACACAGAGAAAATGGTAATGGCTCAACCATCAAATCCTTCAGCAACTTTTCCCTGGACTTCACAGAAACCTTCTTTAAGAACCTCACTAAGCATACAGTCAATGAAGACTGCACAGACAGCTCCTTAATTTGGCACTGGAGTAGTTAAAGCCACAATCAAGTAACAAAACATGTTAATGTAACAAATACAAGAGCTTACCAGCACCCGAATATCAAATCTCTGTTCTTGAGGTAGGAACTTTGGAACATGAAGCACACAGTTCATAGCTGTGCCTATCAGACCATCTTGTTCACCTGTTTTTGTACTACCCCATTCTGTAAACAGAAAGAGTTTAAAGGCTCAACTGTGAACATACTGATTTGCATGGCTGTAAGCACGTGGATAAAACCTTCTGGCCCTCTATCTAGATGAGCTGCACCCTCTTGGCCAAAGCCAAGATCTTGTTAACACCTAATACTTGCAATTTACTCATCCCATTCTCAAAGATGAGTAACTTCTTACTGTAAAGTAAGCACCTACCATGCAAACGTAAGAAAAGAGTTTACATTAATGTATTATCTGATGCTGTAACAGAATGTGAAATTGTTTGCTTTACCATTATCATTTGTTAGGTTGAGTAAGACACCAATGATGGCCCTCATGCAGTCTTCCACTGCTTTGCCCACATGGTTAGTTACATTCTGGTGAGGCAGAGGCTTATTGTCTGGTAAACAGATACTGTCTTCAGCACGATTATATCTCTGGATTAATTCCTCACAATGCTGCAGTGCTCTGCAAAGAGAAGATATAGAACAAAATCACCTGGACAACATACAGGATATTTCATCTTATACTTATTCCATCAGGAAAACTACAAATATAGAACTCACGCAGAATTTTTTTGATTCAATTATGAGATCTTTTATAAGCTCAAATGAAATTGTGAAAACAACAAGAAAGCTTTGTTGCTTAAAGCTTCATCAGCCTGAGATTTCAAGAGCAGAAGTACATTTTTGTTTCTAACTTTATCACATGGTCTTAGAGGAGGTATCTCTTCTCCCTATAATCAGAGCCTCTCACATTCCCTGACCATTCTGACAGAATTATCTAACTATTCTCCTGTCCTGTCCTCACAGAGAGCTATCCCTATTCTGTAATAAATAAATGAATAAACAAATCATGTTATTTTCCAGTATGAGAAACAGTCATCTCATAACAATAGTGGACCAGTCACAAGCTAAAACAGTTGAGTCTTAGTAAAGCAAAACTGAACAGCAGTTTTTCAATCCAGGAAGATCTAATTTTATGATGCATTTACTTGTAGACACAAACGTTTAGAAGTCTGTGAATGACTTTAGTTGTCTGAAACTCAAACTTCTTTGGTTATAAAGCTTGCTCTTTGAGGGACGTGATTTAGAGAATACAGTGGTGATGGGTTGACAGTTGGACTAGATGATCTTAAAGATAATTTCCAACCTTAATGATTCTATGAGTCTCCTGCATTACATTCATTTGACATTTGAAGTGTCAACACCAACATCAGTTACAAGCAATACTACGATGTCAAAAACACATACTGGTCAAAACATCTGGCCTACAATCATGAAATTCTTTTTCCAGTCAAGTCTGCAAGGATTTCAGCTTTACTTGCATTCCTGTGAACCACCAAGGCAGAGCAAGGGGGACACAATCTCTGCCAGTCAACAGAGACTTCATCCCAATTGACAAGTTGCTTAGGGAGTACAGTTCAGCACAGAATTCCTCCATCCTAAGTTACACTGTCAATTGCCTATTCTGCTTTGTTTCATTAAACACTTAAACACATAATAAAATACTGAAAATAAAAGTAGCTTTCCAATTGCCCTCTTCTGTGCTCGTCTTACCTTGGCACTAAAAGAGCTCAGTACAATTTGCAACTTCAATAGAACCAACAATAACAGCACTACCTGTTGTTAGTACTCAGGAATTAAGTGATATCCTCATCTAAAAGAACTTTAACATTACTTAACTTTACCTAATGAAAAGCAATATATAAGTTGAATATTTTCCCCCTGCAATTTTTCTGTTAATATAACATTCATTCACATCACATTCAGAGCTGTAATAAAATGTTGGGTTTTTTTTTACAACTTACTTAGCTGAAGAGACTATAAGTTGTGAGTCTTTGTACGCTATCAGGTAGCTCTGATTTTCTGGATTATGCACAGTTACCTAAAAATAGGATAAAGTAATATTAAAAATAGCTTCTTATTTTACTTGAAAGCAGTACTCCTTTCTGTCACTACCCCAGTTTATTTAGTTCTATCTTCCATGCTTATTAACCAACATAAACTTCCACTTACCAATATGCTGACATATTGTACAAGTACCTTGGAGTTTCCAGCTAATAATTAATACCAAAAGACTGTGACACTGAATATATTTCCAGGCACATGGCATGCAGAAAGTCTATGGCAAAATGCTCTGTGCCACAGCAGAACCTGACTCCATATTCTGGGACTCTGCTGTCCCAGTGCATGCCCACATGCATGCACATATGCAAATACTGTGTTATGTAAAACTTGATGTCAACTCCATCTCTGAGAGCTTATTATGCACCTATGAGTTTTCCTTTGATTCTCCTGACTGGAATACAGAATCAATTTACACAAACAGTAGATGTTCCTCTATTTAACTTGCACTGTCTGTTATGTTGATTTTTGCCTTATTACCCAAATTCATAAAGACCATATTATATACATGCCACCCTCAAATTCATGTATGAGTATTCCACCACTAAGCAAGCCTCTTTTACTGTGCTTGCAACAGTCTCTACATTAATTCCATTCACTGAATACAAAACCAGAAACTGGTTCTGAAAATTTCTCAGGATTCAAGTACAGAGATAGGTGCCACAACTTTTAAGTAGCAACCCTTATATTTGCTCATCTTCCTCAGTTTTTAGCTTACTGCTACAGTACCTTTGAGTTTATGTGGCTATTTTAGCAAAGAAAAAACACCACAGAAGCAATGTGCCATCAGGTTTAAGGTCACTGACCTGCATTTTGAACCTGTGTATCACTTTCTGATATGGAGTAACTGTAAAACATCACAACACTTCTTCTGTTTGCTTATAATATCAAAACTGACAGTTCTTGTCAGTTCAGATCTACAGAATTATTTTAATTCTGTTCAAAGTTCTTGTTGAAAAACATTTACTATCTCAATAACCATGATTAACTCACTACATGACAAGCTATCTTCTAGGCAGTTAGCTCATGTTTGAATGAGAGTAATTCTTGTACTATACATCAGTTTATTACTCTTAAGAAAACACAATTACAATGTGGTATTACCAGACACCCTATAAAAGCAAACTCATGCCAAGAAAACAATAACCATAAGCAGCAAGTTTTAAGATCTTCAGGAACTTCAAAAAAGCATCCAATCATGTTCAGCTGAATTCTTAACAACAGCACATTTCCAATACCCAATACTGTATTTTCATACAGGATGACAAAATTCCCAACAAACGTTCCAGGAACACTGATACACATTCCAGTGCTAATGTCACTAGTCTTTTTTTATGAAAACAAGCAAACAAACAAACCAGAAAAGCATTATATTGTTTCTCATATCACTACACATTCAAGGAACATAATAGTGAGAAGGCGTGATTGAAAATCTGCTTTTCAGGAATGCAGTGTATTTACTCATACTTACACTTTCTAAGACCCGTAAACACCTTTCTGCACCCCATAATGAAGCAACTAATTTCTCTTCATCTTCATCACTGCTAAGGTGATCCACACATTCTTTAACTACAGAGAAAAAAACAAGATTTTCCACTATTGATACGAGGTCTTGAAAAGCCATGCATAGAATTATTGAAATATTATTCATTATTGGGGTTTATTAACTATTCAAGGAGCTGCTATCATCCTTGTTTAACACTTTACAAAGCTGTCATAGTAGGAAACAATCCTGATGCTGTTATCAGCATTGTAAAATTTTGTATTTCCAGGTACATATGACTTTCTTCTGACAAAGAAGATGCCGTACAGCACAGCATTGTGTTTCTTAACCATAAATATGCCCACGTCTCTTAAAAATGCACTGTTCTGTAGAAGGAAAAAAAAGCCAAAAAACCAACACAAAGGCTGCCCCCAAACTTCACAAGCCTGCAGCCACGTGCAAGTGGAACACTCATCTCTTCAATCCTTTCCTGGCCACCCCTCTGCTTTCTCAAAACCAAAACGTGCAGGAATTCATTTTAAAAATTCCACTTCCCTATCCTTCAGTAAAACCAACAAAAAATCAAAGCAAAACCAAACCATATCAAAAAACCACACGCTGCCAGGCCTGAAAGCAGTTCTATAAAGCTGTAAAGCAGTTTTAAACACCCACACTGGAGTGTATGCTGTGCACAGATGATGGATGTAACACAATTATTTGTACTGTCTAAACTTAATCCATTTTTAATCTTATACTACAGGCAAAATTATCCACATTCTGTTTAACCTTAAAGCTCCTTTCAATCCCACATAGGAGAGATTAAAGTCATTAATGTTTCGCAATAATGTGACACAGAATTGTGTATTTTTACAATTGACATTTTTTAACTCTTAACAACAGAAAATGGGTCTTAAGAAAAGCAAACATCTTACATTTTTTCATTCTCCCACCCCACCAAAGCAGAAACTCCAGCATACCTTTATCTACAATATGATCAAGACCACCTAGAAGTCGCAGTTCTTCTTTAAACCAGTCCCCAGCTCGTTTGGAGGTGAGAGACAGCAGTGTCTCCATGGCCAAATGCCCGGTCTGAAAGAGGCAGATTTCAGAATTAGTGAAATCATTGTATGCAGCTGTAGCCAACATATCGGATCATAGAAGCACACTTCATACAAAAGCCATCGAAGGAAAGTTAGAGGTTCTGAGCAGAAAAACCACCAGAGGGAGCAAGAACAGATAGAAATGGGTGCTTTTCTTTTCTAAAAAAAAACAAAAAAACCTGCTACTGATGAAGAAAAGATGTCTTTTTTCCAGATAGGAAAAACAAAACCTGCTTATTTCTTCTGTTATTCCCGGATACGCTGTCTTTGCTGCTTGTACAATTCATTTGTATCTAATAGAGGCTTTTTTTTTTGTGTGTGTGTGTGTGTGGTTTCATTTTAAATGTACTGCTCACAACAATTAAGCTAAAATGGTGATTAAAGTAGGGTCAAGCTCCCCCCATTTATGAAGACATTACTATTTACCTCGATTTCCTAAAGGCCTCTATAAAAGGGAAATATTAATAGTAAAAGTTATTATATACATACGTACGTATACGTCCAATACGTATAAGATTTACAATAACACAGAATCTATAATCTCCAAAAAACACACCGGTAAATCTGGCCTATTATACACCCAGTAACTCCAAGTGCTACAAATTCAACAACGAACAGTTAGAGAAAAAGCTGTGAGGTTTTCTTAAAGAGAACTGATTTTAACCACTTTCAAGTTATCTTCCTTCCCTGACACGTCTGATTTGTAATGCTTCTGAGGAGAGCTGTGCTCATTCTGAGCTGTGAAGCATATTCCAGGAGCACATCAGTGCAGACTCAGCACTTCCTGGGAATAACAGTACTCACCAGGTTTGAATAAACCTCGCTACCTTTGAGCACCAAGTTATTACCTGCAGGATTCCTCTCCACCAACCCTGACAGCTTCAGCTGCTTTCCTTGCTTTCAGAATACTGACTTCCAAGGAGAAGAAAGTCGAAGATCAATGCTGACAAAGAGTTACCCACTCGAGTTCTCAGCTATCTCATTATTTATTCTTTTTTAGAAGCAACTTCTGCAGCACGTGGTCATTGATGACCATGTATTTAGTAACTGCATTTCAGCAATCTAAGTGGAAGCGTCCTCACACCATGAAGGTGTTGGGGGGGGGGAGAACACAGGCAGCAGCAAACCTACAGTAGGTCACTTCTCACCGAGTCAGCAGCTCCTTAATTCTCCATCACAGAGGAAACAACAACCACAGCCACAGTTACTCCTGCAGCTGTTTCATCGCTCAGGCAATAGCTAACTGCCAACAGCCAGAAGGACAAAAATGATTTTCACGTACGTTTTAATTTAGGTTCAAATCCTGACTCTTGCTTTTGAGCATATATTCTGTTCAGTTTTATGTACATTCCCTTACATTTTCTTTCAAAAACAGTAACTTCACCAGATGAAAAGAAAATTCACGCTGGATGAGTTAATTACAGATAAGATTTACCTGCAAGCATCAGATAGAGTGGGCTACACTGACAAAAAGTAACCTGCACTTTTCTAACAGGAAGGCTAAACTCCTTAGGATTGATCTTCTCCTAAACCAGAAATAACCTGGAATTCATCACCTGTTCATTGCACAGAGAAATCCTTTTCGGTTTCTGGGTTTACATTTTTCAATGTTGAGAGCAGTCTACAAAGCTGAATCCTCTGCATACATTTACAAGTACTCAAAAATCAGTCCAACCTCATTTCCAGTTGGGAGTCACAGAAACATTTTCTGCATGAAGATACAGGCAGGGAGGCATTGGTCACCTCCATTTGATCTGAAGCAGATTCAAAAATCTAACATGCAGTTGGTAAAGCACAAACTGGAGTTACCAAAACATCTGTTGCAATCCTTCTGTTTTTCAGTGGTTACGTCCAAGTCAGAAAAAACACAGATCTTTTCTGCAACTCAAGAACATCTGCATTTTTTTCTTAGCATTTTCTGCCTGCCTGTCATCTGATACAAAATGGAGATTACTTATTATATCTCATAAGGCTTGCAAATATTCTCTAAACACTGTGCAGACTACTTCTAGATGGTGCAGCTGGGAGGAAACCAGTTTCCATCTGTGAGGTACTACAGTATTTAACACATTTACAACAACAGCTCAATATGATTTTAAAAAATAAAGATGTCTCAGGAAAAAAAAAAAAGATTTTTTAGTAATATTTTTCTTTATTTATGGATAATTTTCTTGCAGAACAGTCTCTCTTAGTATACCTTCTCCCTTTTAAAACTCAGGCCAACTCAGATTATGAATATTAGAAAAGTTTAATAGAAGGCAGTGGCCTGTGTGGCTACTTACTTTAGCAATCAAGACCTGTAAGCAGCTGTTCCATGCCTGATAAATGGAGCTGTCTTACATTTCATAATGCAAAAGATCTATCAGATCATGAACTGAGAGAGTCTCCTCCAAAGTAAGACACTGATCATACCAATTCCTTGCTAATCATCACCTAGAAAGCACAGCTTGTTCTGTGTTGCTGTCTTAAGATTGTATCATATGCATTACCAGAGAAAGCAGAGAAAAATCAACTCAATCTTATTCTGCCTTTGCCAATTTTGAAGGCCAGTAAAACCACTGAGTTCCTTATCTATATGTTTTGTGAGTTTGTAGGAAATAAGCCTAAAAATCAAATACTGGAACAACGATTACTTGTCAACATAAATCACTTAGCAAGGTTAAGAATTACATGAAGATTATCCTTCCTCCCTTAAAACTCAGCTCCTCCTAATGCTATATAATACTGACTTTTGATATCAGTTCAGCAATCTGCTCCACAGCTAGAATTTAGAGTGGGAGATGGGGTGCCAAAAGCAACAAGAAATTCCTAGAACTTAAAGGACAAAACTAAGTCACTAGAACTCCTAAAGAGAATGCCAGTTCATCAATGCAGAGTACCTTTTAAACTAACATAAAATGGAATACAATCTTACCTTGAGATTACAAACAAGAGTTGAAACATTTGTTGCAGAGATGAAACTTTGAGAAGTTCACTTCATAATCAACAGATTAGAAAAGTCGCTCTTTTAAAAAGACTTTTAACTTCATTTTATTTTTAATATTATGTATTTTAATTATAATTATATATTTATATATTTTTTAATTTTAATCTAATACATTTTATTATCTTAACTTCATTTTTCAAACTAGCTTGACACTAGCTTCAAATTGTGGTCAAATTTACTTTGAAACAAAAGCGTGCTCACTCTGCAGCATCTAAAGGTGCATTCATAAAGCACCAGTAAGCTTGAGAAAGGAAGCATAAAATAAACAGCCCTCATCCAAACTTTAGATTATCGATACATCTGCCACTGTAC
This sequence comes from Odontophorus gujanensis, assembly GCA_013399175.1. NCBI lineage: Eukaryota > Metazoa > Chordata > Aves > Galliformes > Odontophoridae > Odontophorus > Odontophorus gujanensis. The sequence continues at coordinate 406,779 of VXAB01013786.1, forward strand.
TCTGAGCAGAGAGAAAATGGTTTCTGAAAGTCAGATTCGTTTATTTACTTTTAAACGCAGGTACTTGCACCACATTTTCAGTTTAGCCCACAACACTCTTATTCTCACGTAACAACCCTACTGCTTGTAGATGTAAAACAGGTGAAAATTTAAGCAAAGAAGGTCAAATAAACTAAATGTAGTCCTGAAACATAATTACTTCAAATCTTACTGCTTTTTAATAGCTACCTGTAACAAACTACACCCGTAGCAACAGCCAATGGTGACAGCTGAAGAATAGAACTTTATCCTCCTAAAAAGCTTTTCTAACAGAAATTTCAGACTTCAAGAAGAAGTATGCAATCACATACACAGAGAAAGTTGAGGTGTCGTGACTTGTGAGTTATGAGATAGGAAATGAAGGCTGCTGCTTATCAGTTCCATTTTATTAAGCATTTCAATATCATCAAGGTTTCCAGACAAAAGCATGATACCCACCGTGATGTTCTCGAGATCAAGATGTTTATTGTGAACAGTTTCACACAGTCTCCGAATTTTTTCCTTAATTTTATTCATGTCTTTCTCATTCAGCAGCTTGGCAGAAGAAGCATCTTGTTCCAATTCCAACAGCCGTATCATCAGATCCAAACTAGCTCTGTCCAAATCCATGTTCAAACGGTCCCTACTCAAGATGTACATCAGAGCTGCTGTACAAAGGGACAAATTCTTGGGTAGGGAAAGGAAAAAGAAAGAAAACCATTTTAAATAATCACATTAAGCAAGTTATACAATTTTTAATGAGATGAAACCTTCCTTATGTTACTCTGACCTATTTATTTCCAAGGAAACCACGACAGAGATAAGGAACACAATAACACTATTTGAGAGAGGAAATTCTCATCTACAAAACACTGTTCTTCAATGCAGTCACTGAATAGCTTTGAATTTTGGCCAGTGATGAAAAAGCCTGCATGCTGCACTTGTGAAAATCTGCACTGGTGGAGGTGATCACTGTCACTACTGCTGAAACACACCGCCCACTGCCTCACTCCTAGAGACCTATTGGTCTCCATAAACATTCAGAAGTGCTGATGAATGTCAATGGGTGCCTTTTTTTTCTGCATGCAGGGATTCACTGACACACTTTTGTGTTATACGCACTTCCACGTTGGACACCGTTCTGTCAGACTGCCCCTCTGCTGCCATCTGTCACACAGCAACAACATGCAACAGAAGGCAGCTGGAAAGGTTCCACCTCTACTGCCACGCCATCAGGATCCACCCATACAACAGAAACATCCAACCAGGCCCCATCTCCACTAGCACTTGCGTGAGTATTTATTCTGGTACATAAATGGATTCATTGCAGCTAGTTACTAACACGTTCTTCTAACCCACAGGAATGAGGTAAATAATTCAGTACATTCATAAAGCTCTGGTTGAGAAGCAGGTTTGCCTGCTTTTGAGAGATGCAATGCTGCAACTGAATAAAATGATAACTCCAGTAACACAGAATTATGGAAGAGACAGATGGCAGAGGAACAAAGTAAAAAGTCCATGGTATGTGCCAACAGTGGTGAAAATTCAAGTTAGGTGGGTTAAGCTAGTGACAGAAGGCATCAAAAAGATTCTAAGGATGGGAAAGGAAGACAAAAAAGCACCTGGTGACATACACCCCAGGTCTGCCAAGCAGGTCTCCAGGTCTGCCAAGCAGGTCTATCGGTCAACAGCTTACCCAAACCTTTCCTGCACAACCACATTTCATTTCCACCACAATTTTGCTTTCTGGAAGCAAAGAGTATAAACTAAAGCAGCTCCTCCTCCCACATCAATTTTTCAACTAGAACATGCTATTAGCTCAACCACCCCTATCTTAGGAAGCATTATCAGAAATGGTCTATAGGGACCTCATACTGGCTAAAGAATATCTAAACCTTCTTCAAGAAGGAGCTGTAACTCATCCTCATGAGGATCCAGAAAAGGCAGAAGGCACTGTCAGGAAGAGACAAATGACAGTAACAGCAAAGAGATCAGACGAAAGCTATCTGTCTCTAAGGCTGGCAAGCACAGCACTGCTGCCAAGAGACCCATCTATCCAGATGAGCTCCCAACAATAAGGAGTGAAAATATACATAGGGAATCAGGCTGTGCTGGGCACAGTACTTCCATAATCCTTTTTAGACATCTGAGGGGGTCTATCGGTTTTCCTTGGAGTAACTGATTGAACTCAATTCTGAAAGAAGAATGAAAAGGCTGAACTGCATGTATTGCAATTTTTTTTTTTTTTTTCTGTGAGTTGTAAATCTAAAATGCAGAAAAGTTAAATTCACATCATAGAACTAAAGCCTGGGAAGTGCACAGCGTACAGCTCAACAGGAAAGAGCTGAATTTCTGGATCGTAACAGATGAACATTTTGTTAACAGTTCAGTCAACCACCAAAGCCATCATTATCTGGGTCTGTTTTAGAAGCAAGCAAAAATCATACCTGGTCATACCAGGTAGTACCAGCATTTCCAAAGCAGGATTAGGCAGCTGACAGTCTAACAGAAAGTATGCTAAAATGCCTTCTTGGCTGAGACAGGGAAACCCTTAAGGGCAGAGATGAATAAAATGCATTTGGAACACTGAAGGAAGCAGGAGTTTTTAAATCTACATCTTCTTTCACAGTACAACCTCAAGGCATAGGATTGCTTTCAAGAAATGAAGCTTAGCTGTGAGTATCACTCTTCCAGCTTTGTCAGCTGGACCGTGCAAGGCAGGATACATTCTACACAACTTGCCCAGACATGACTTTAATTTCTATTTATTTTCTCCAATAAACTTGCAATATTATCATTTAGATTATAGAAATTGTATGTGGTTTAAGCTGGAAGACATTTCAGGTTACTGGAAGACTAGACTTTCTGTTCCTTCAGAATGGCAGTTCTTAGGACAGGAAGAAGCATGTTCTAGTGAACAGCACTACTCAGCTGCTCAAATTCCTCAAAGGACATTCAGTTTCTGACAATGAAAAACTGTGCAGTAGTTGAGAGAAACTGCAGCTTGTATGATATGGACTACTAACATTTAGGCATTTCAAAAAGTCAGAGACTGCTCTTGGACCACTACTTAGACTATTCTGCTTTACAGATACTTACAAGCCTGATAAGGACAGTCAGACTAATTCTCCGAGACCGTACCAAACTCTTGCTTCTCTCAGGATGCCTTCACTGCAATCCAGCTGACTTTCTATTACACAGCGAGTAATGGCTTTTTGTCCGTGTAAGCACCTGTCATCACTTCCCTTCAGACTTTCCAACCCAGGTTTTAATGTGCGTGGATTAAAAAGGAAACAAGGTGGGGACTAGGATGTTAGGTTTCAGGCTACAGGAAGACTGCCAGATTGCAAAAAGGAGAGGAGTTGCTATGTGTTACAAGAACTCGATTCCTGCAACAAGGAAAACCTAAAGACAATCAGGTCAACAAGCTCTCAAATGCACAACTGTAAAAGGAAAATAATGATGCTGCAAAATAAGTAAGGACATCAGATAGTGCTTATCACAGAATCACAGAATGGCCTGGGTTGAAGAGAACCTCAAAAATCATCGAGTTTCAATCCCCCTGCCATGGGCAGAGTCACCAACCACTACAGCAGGCTGCCCAGAGCCACATCCAGCCTTGCCTTGAATGCCTCCAGGGATGGGGAATCCACAGCCTCTCTGGGCAACCTGTTCCAGCGCATCACCACCACCCTCTGAGTGAAAAACTTCCTCCTAACGTCTAACCTAAATCTCCTATCTTAGTTTAAAATTGTTCCCTCTCTTCTCCTATCACGACCAACCCAGGTCAACAGTCGTTACCCCCTCCTGTTCACATGCTCCCTTCAAGTACTGGAAGCCCACAATGAGGTCTTCCCAGTGCCTCCTCTTCTCCAACCTAAACAAGCCTCAACCTTTCTTCACAGGAGAGGTGCTCCAGCCCTCTGATCATCTTAAAGGTCCTCCTCCGGACCCACTCCAAGAGCTCTGCGTCTATCTTGTGCTGGGGGACCCAGGCCTGGATGCAATAACTCCTGAACACAAAAAACTTTTATGAATAAGTGTTCAAGGCAGTTAATTACACAGGTTTCAGACAACCTCAAGCGCCACCATACAGAGAATTCTAACTGGAGAAGGAGGGAGGCAAATCATCTGTACAAGTCATTTTTGATCCTAAATAAATAAATAATCAAAACCACAAAAAAAATCCAAAAGACCAACATTCTTATGTATTGGAGTAGTAAACCTGTGTCCTGTTTCATTTGTTTTTGTTTTTCTCCTGTTGTATTCCTGATGACACTTATCCTGCCTCCAAATGAAGGCTGTGGAGAAAAGAGTAAAATAAATATTTGTTCTAAGCAGAATTTAAGGCATACTTACTATTGCTATCCATTCTACAGTATTCAGAAAAACAAACTATAGTTGAACACATACTCTAGAAGCTGCAGGCCAACTCCACCCACTCTCGTCCTTGTCTTCTCTTGCTTATTCTATTTATACTCCAACTTACAGGAACAGATGGTAATTTTCTGGGGTTCAGTGCTACATTCAAAGCACTCTTTTTTATTTTGTTTTTATTCACATGCTCAAGACATTACAAAAATCACATTTCTGTGCTTAACTACTGACATCTATAATGAAAATACACATTTTACTTGACAAATGAATACTACTCTATAGTCTTCAAAACACAGCTGAAGAGACAAAGTCAACCTATAAAAAATAAATCAAACTGCAGCTTAGAAGAGAAATCTGTAAGCACGTTATATCCAGCAAGTACTGGTCATGTAAATATTCTGGGGTCACAGCTCAAGAAGATAACAAGCTATGCTGCTTTCTTTACTGATTGAAAAATTGCTCTGCATCTACTATTTTATATTCTTGTGGCAATCAGCAAGTCATCTGCTTTCAATATCAACAATACAACAGAAATCATAAAACCATAACATCAGTCCATTCCACTGTGCAGTACAAGCCAATGCAGGATACACCCAAACTGTATCATCACGACAGTACTGCCCCACTTCCAAAATACTACACCAGAAGTATCAACAGATTAATTGCACTGTTTTTCCCCACAGTCCCCATTCATCTTAAATCAATTCATCAACCCTGGAAGTTTAGTGTTATGTGATCTGTTATTCTTGAGTTGCCTTGCACTACGATTTAGTGAAGAAATTTCTTTTGATTTTAAACAAGTTACAATTGTAGTGAAACAATGAGAGAATGGACAGGTAGTTTATAAAGACAGCGAGGTCATACAAAAAAGCCACTGCTGAAACTTACACTGACAGTACGTAGAGTATGTATTTTAAAATTTATTAACAGCTTGATAAATCAGTGATTTTATAATAGCGTATAATAAATACCTAGAAATATACATTAAAACATTAAAAACATTATAATACTAACTTCCATTTCTTTCCCCCCAGACAGAAGGGAGCATGTCATCTGATATGCTGAAATGAGTGAATAGAATCAATGCTTTCTGCTACTGCAGAATAATAATAGCATGCAATTTCCTTTTGAACTGTATGTGCTAGTTCTTTTGAAAATGAAGGAATAATGGGAACTGTTAAGTGACAGCCTAAAATACACTGAGCAAGCTTGTACATTTTCCAAGTAACTGTAGCTGTCCTCTGCGGATCTCTTGAAACTCAGTGGTGGTATCTATCTTAAATAGTGACTATATTTATTGCTAGTATCACTCAGCAATATTTCATCAACTCACAGAACAATGAATACACTGAATCTGGCTCATAGCTTATAGCTAGCCGTTACTAGTTTGCCACGAAGAGGGAAAATTAACTATTATTCTAAAATTAGCTACCTACAGCTCTATAGCTCCTCACAAACCTTCCCCTCCCCCCACTCTAAGATGTCAAATCTCTTAAATGTTTATTGCTACAGAGTTTTCTACTGCAATATATGTAATTCTGTAATAGCTATTAGGAAACCAATGAAGTGGATTGGAAATATATATATCCCACTTCCCACTTGTAGTAACTCTTCCCACATTCAGCTTTCATAGCAATACTTGAAGGGAAACTCCACAGTTTTCAATGACTGGCAACAAAAGTACTGCTATCCACAAGTTACAGCTGAATTGAGTTTATGAAACGGGAAAGGAAAAGTCAAATGGTTTCAGTTTTCAACTCTCAGGTCACTTTTCCTGTTTTATGACAGAACACTGCACATACTCAAGACATCCCACAAATGCGAATGTTTAAGGAGACAAGCACTGGATGTGCCAAATTCCCCACCACAGCCACAGCGAAGGAAGAGATTAATACAAGCCAGGGGACAAGCACTTAAATACATCTCTAAATAAAAATAAGAGATTATTTTAAACGTTTAAGTCTTCTATTTGAATGAAATCCATCGTTTCAGAACTGTTTTGAAGAAAAAATACTAGGACGCATCTATAAATATCTAAGTTGTGGGATGCAAAGGGACGAGGTTGAACACTTCTCTGCCGTGTGTGGTGATAGGATGAGGGGAAATGGTCACAAATTGGTGCACAGGAACTTCTTCACAGTGAGTGTGTCAGCACTGGCACAGGCTGCACTGAGAGGTGGTGGAGTCTCCTCTAGAGATGATCTAGAGTCTCCTCAAGATCTGCCTGGATGCCTACCTGTGCAACCTGGGCTAGGGAGCTGCTTTGGCAGGGGGCTGGACTCTATGATCTCTGGAGGTCCCTTCCAACTCCTACAGTTCTGTGATTCTGTGATAAAACATATTTTAAAAAGGTGGTGGTTGTTTTGTTTGTTTTGGGACACGCTCCATACACGATGCTTGGTTGTGCATAGCAAAATTTATGACAAATGCACAGCTATAGCCAAACTGTAATAAAATGTACCATGGATACATACCTGATGGTGCTGGGAATCATCCAGTGTTTTGAAAACCATGGCTACCATCCCATGTGCCCTCAGATGCATTCGGAAGCTGGGCATGGCGCACTTCGTCGCCAAGCTGATTACACTAGAGAAAATTAATTCTGGATTAGAACTAAAATCACAGCATTTACAAGAGCTGTAGTGAAACAAGTCTAAGAAACACCGCTGAACTTCAGATCTCAAGAAGCTATGTTCTAAATTCTAAAACTCGTTTAAGCCAACTTCATGACTGGTGAGCAGAGAAGCACCTATTCAGCAGTTGCTTACCAGCAGCAAACTGGGTCTGTTTACTTACTTTAAGGTCAGCTAAAAACCAGTTTGAAAGCCTACCCTGAACTTGCCTCTTTCAAACAAAATTTGAAATAATTAAATTCAATTGCTACATTTAGAGTTGATGGAAACATTACAGAGTTAATATATTAGTCTAATCAAAAAGCGTAACAGTTCTGTTGTACAAGATGGAAGATTCTCCCTTATTTTTGTTAGAAAGTTGCTTTATCAATCCCAGAGCAGCCCAACATTCAGACTACTTAAAACTACATCACTTTTCAGTGTGGAGTAAGGTGGGAGTGATACTGCAATCAATTCTTCTATGACTAGTAAGGAAACAATGCAAGATTCATACAGTAAAGTGTTTTAAGAACAAGCAGCCTTTCTCCCATCACAACAGCAACAAACAGAGCTTTTGACAGCTGTTGCTATCCTTACACACTGATTTCCATCGGGAAAATAATTTTCTTTTCATTTGTTAACTGAAAGAAAAAAAATTATAATGTTTATGTAAGTCACTCCCCTTGATGAAAATGTGGGAAGTAAGAAGTCAGTTTAAAACCCCAGGATGCTTGCAATACAAGCAGGTACACTTGATGCTAAAGACAGTCCTGAACTACCATCGTGGTACTAATTTGTTTTTATAATAATGTACACAGAAAGAGGAAAGCAGGTTACTAGAGTTGATGCTAAATCAACATTCATTACTGTTTTTCAGGGAGCAAGAAGTTATGTTTGTAATAGCTCTCCTGCAAGTGTAATGCTTTTTCTCATCTGCAGACAAGTCTCCAAGCATCCTTATCACTCGTGTCTGTGGAATCACACTCTACCTTTCTCCAGCATTTTAGTTGTGGTAAACAGGAAATTTTAGGAGTATCAAAATGAGATAAACTGTTATGTGGTTACAGATCATTCTAATTAATTTTATGTTCAGACGATAGGAACCAGTATTACTGTTGTGAATCAACTTTATCAAAGCATGACTGTAACCTTTCTGATACTAACTCAGCAATAACGTAAACTGAACGCTCTGAGTGCTGTAAAAGCTCAAAGACAACTTAGGAAAGTTCCCAACAATTACTGTGGCACAACACTTCCTGTGGAAATTTAGTGGTATCACCACATTACATTAGCTTTATGCTGTAGCCAGCAAAACTTAACCATATTACAGATTTTATTTTAGCATTAAATTTTGCTTTAAAAAATAAGAAAAAAACAATAGACATCTCATTTAAAATCACACTGAACAAAGTTATCAGTTTTCTTCAATTCACAGTAAGGCAAACAAGTTTTGAAGGTGTATCTTTACTGTGCAATTTCTTACTTCACCTTCTCTCCTTCGTATGGTTGATTATTCACAACATACCATCTTCAAAACCGTTTCTGATGTTATTCTTTACAACAGAAGTGCTGGGTAACTACCAAATAGCATTTTAAAGTTTGGCCACCTATTTAATAGGTATTTATTTAATTCAATTAGTCTTTTAAATACCAGCTTGATGTTTTATATTAAGGTATCTTACCTAAGGCAACGTGTGTTTAGGGGCTGATTGCTCTTCAATCCACTTAGCAAGTACTCAATATCATCTGTGAATTCTTGATTTTCACCAAATTCCACTACATCATTGAAGTGCTTTACATGCTGAACAACAGTGTATAACTGGAAGAGACAGATATTTTTGACCTAGGTAAGTTGCTCTTGGGATTTACTTAGCAAGTACAGTTTCAAATCCATTCAGTTTTGAGTGCAAGGAAACTTCAATTAGTCAACAAAGGCCATTCAAGTATATAAATAAAAGAAATTATCTTTAAAAGGAAAGCCAAATTTCATTTTGACACTGTTCCTTCAGTACTTAGAATTATCAATAACTCTTTATTTTAAAAATTTGTCAAGAATACTTACTTCTTTGTCTTCTTTCCTACATTTCAATGCAGTTACTATCTCTTGATAGGGCTGAGTAGGTATTGTCACAGTTTTAATCACTTTGGGAGGTGGTGCAGGAGCCTTAAAAACTCCATCATCTTTATGAATTGCCTCCTTTGAAGATAGCCTTACCTATTAATAAGAAAGTGCTAAAATGGGCAGATGTTTTGAGCATGTAAACATACACCGAATACATCAGGAAACAGTACAGGTGTGCAATTGTCAAAATCACAGTTGGGGACAATTTAGTCCTTCCCTTACGCTACCAAAATGTACCTAAACTGTGGAAATGTACCTACTCAAAAAAACAAAAAAAATCAATAATAACAGAAATAGCATGCAGTTTTAAGTATTAAAAACAGTTCTAAGTAGTCAGGAACACTCCAGTGAACTCTGAAACTCAAAAGAAACCCTTACTGGTGTTCTTTAAGCATTAGGGTAAGTACAACAATGAAGTTAAGGGTTCAAAAACAAGTATTCGTTGATACTTACACGTATTTTTTCCCCCTTTCACTGGAGCTTCCAGGACTGACAGTATACCTGGCAGCTATACTGAACCATCATTAGCACACTGGATACAGTCACAGCACCGAGCAAACATTGCTTCAGCACAGCTACAACTGAAAAACTTTGTGTCTACTGCTCTTAGCCCTATCTACTGGAGGCTACTGCACGGCTGTGCTCAGGGTGTGCTATCAGAAACTGACCTCACCAGCCTAACAGTGCAGAATGTCCCCAGGTAGGAGACTACCAATATAATTTTTGTAGTACCATAATAACTTGCTGTTAAAGAAGCATGAAAGCCTCAAACAGATAGGGTATGCTCTACTAAGATATTCTCCACGCACACTGGCCATCTGCATACTCATCTTACTACTGTTTTCTAGGAACAACAACTACGGTATGATCTCCAGCAAAACCTATTTGGAATGTACAACAGGTAGCAAAGAACTTGATGCAGACAGAAGATATGCATTAGCTGTTACATACTGCAGGGGATATTAGAGAGGAAAGCTTTCTTCTTGTGCATCAACAGTCAAAATTAAAATACAAGCCGAAACACAGTATTCCTTACACACTGCCTCTACCAGCGTGCAGCACTTCAGTGATTGCTCACTTGGGCTCCAGTGGCAAAAGGATAATAAGCTACCCTTTATTGAAGGACTGTGACCTTAATCGGCTTTTGAAAGCAGGAGATCCACTGAAGCAGAACAGTCCCATCCAAGTCTTGGTTAACAGCTTCCCCTTCAAAAGGGATTCCAAGGCAGTTAAAGAAGCCATAAGAAAGTACCTGACATAAGCAGTTTGCATGTTTTCTTATTGTAAATTTAAAACAAATTCATCTGTATCTGCAGGATCATCTGTTCAGGAATTGCTGCTGAACATTTGGAATACGGTTCATTTCTTACCACTCTTATATCTTGATCATACACACAAATCAAGGTTACAAAACATGACTGAAGTAACTTCAGATATACTTCATAACATCAGAAGCAACCTACAGCTTCTGCCAGCGAGTTGCTTCAGCCAAACCTCTGCCATGCTGCTGAATTCATACACTGATGGCTCCAAAGTGGAAGCCTAACAGAAGGCAAAATGGCCTGTTTTAATATGGATGATCTCAACTCTCTCCTCACCTGAAGAGGCTATGTTCCAGGACCACCTGGGAAGACTCAGAAGTCTTGCAGCTGGCTATCAGTCTTTTATGAAAAACAGCACTGATACAAATAAGCAAGCAATAAAAGCTTCACTTCAAACCTACACGTCAGAGATTGAGAGGACGGTTTAACAACTTTTAATCATCTTTTTTAAAGGAAAATCTCAAGGTGAAAAATCTGCTCTCCTCCAAGCTAGTGTGAATAGTTACTTCAGTCCAAGTCCTCTGCATTTTTCAGGCAGCATGGTTAACAGCAAAGGAAGGCCATTTTACATACGGTGAGGACAAACAAAAGAAGTGTAAATCAAAGAGCTGTCATCAGAGCAGAACACATGCACAAGGGCAGAATAAAAAAAACACAAAAACTGAAGACGTATGAGCACTAGAATAACCTCACTTCGATTTTCTGTTCTCAGGTATTAAATAAGTTCCACGCCAAATGAAATAAAGTTTATTGACAGTGTACAATGCCCTTCCAGCACAATTCGTAACTGCATTTACACACATATGAGCATAAGACCCTGGATTCTCAGAGTCTAAATATATTCAAAAATAATTACCTTAAAGCTCTGATCAAACACAAGTTTTTGAACAATTTTTTTTTTCCCCACTTCTTGATAACTTCTTGCATACATCCTTCTGTAACACTAGGCCTTTTAGGCACATGGAGAAAACTGTTTCTTTCACCTTGCCTGTAGACTCCACTCACCACTTTACAATACTTTGTTCTTACAAAGGAAAAGTAATGGAAACCTCTTTATAAGGTTTTTCTTTCTGACCTACAAATTGCTGATTTTTACAGGTATTAGCAGCTTCTCAAGGCTTTCACAGAAGATGAAGTGGAGTCCACTGGTAGAATGCTTAACTTCTGCACACCAGGGATCACATTCAGAGTATTTTTAAGTATCTGTTAATTGAAATTATATGGAAGATCTCATTCTAGGTTATTTCCACTGACAACCTCTTTCCTGCCAAATACCCAGCAGTTCACATCACAAAGCAGATTCATTCTGAATGACTGTGACATAACCAAACATCAATAACTTCTGTTGGATTCAAAAGATAGCACTGAAATTTAGAAGAGATGCTATTAGCAGTCTACTTACTGGGACACTAGGAGTTTTCAAAACCGGTGGTGCTGGCAGAACCTCTGATTCCGGCTGGTTCCAGTGTCTAGCATTATATACAGCTTTTGTCGGAGACTATAGGATAAAATAAATCAATTGTTGGTTTTTGTTTCTTATTAAAATGCAAATTTACCCATAGTTACTTTATAGATATATATATATGTATACATACACACCTATACTTTATACTATATAAAGGCTGTACCAAGAAAGGAGCAACAAAACTGGAAGTAAAGTGAGTATACATTCTTTAATAGCTTAACACCTCACTCACCCCTATACAGAATTTTAAGTGTGGAAACATTTTAAAATTCTGGGTATTAAACAATCTTTTCTGCCAAAACACAATGCATCAGCTATTTAAAGCAAATAACTGCTCAGATATAGCCCAAAGACGAGCAACGTGTAGCAAACCTAGCAGAACTGTCTGCATGGATTTCACAGTCCTACAGAACACTGTAAGGCTTTGGAAAGCAAACTTAACAGCAGCATAGAAACTCCCGAGTTACAAACTCTATCATGCCACATCCCTCTATTCTTTACAAGAAGTCTAAAGTGTGCTTTAGATGTAGCTGTTAAGAAACTTACCTTTGTTGAATTTTTATTTATTTTTAATTTTTTAAAGCAGTGCTCACATATCAAACAGCTGCAAGCACACAGTGGTTTCATCCCTTTTTCTGAAGCAGCTCTTCTAAACAAGTCTTTCAGCAGCCACAAAAAGCCACGAGCACACACAGCAATAACAGAAGGTTTTCCCACAATTTCCATTCTCAGCTTTCCCAAGAGGCTGAAGCACTAATTCACACAATTTCCTAACAATCACACCAGGCTCAGAAAGTTCAAATGAGAAACTTAGAACAGAGTTCATGCTGCTACAGTAACAACAGCAGATATGTCTAAAAATAGGAAACTATGCTGTATAGATCCTTATTAGAAAACAGTTAACTGCTGACAAGACAGCTACGGAGTTAACTCATTCTCCCTTTTATTTCTGAGTAGCAAGTTCAAACCCTGAATTTCAGTAAAAGTTTGTGATGAACAAATGAACCTCAGTAAAAAAAGATGCTTCCTTAACTCAAGGAAGATACAATTACAATAGATCACCTGCTGAATATTTTCTAGACAGTCTATTTATTTGGCATTCACAGCTGTCCCACAGATTATCTCCATGCACACTATGTTGGGAAGAGAGGGTCCAAGTTTCTGCATGCCTCATCCTTTTGTAAGTAGTAGCTCCAAGAAATAACAGCATAACAGCCTCAGCTTCCTATGACTGCTGGTGAGAAGACAATGTGCAGTTCTCACTAACTTTGAGTGCAAGCCTTGCAACTACAATTCTGACAGCTGCATACTGCATTACAGCTGCTGAAGTGCTATTAACATTGGTTATTCTTTATCAATATCCTCAGATCTCTGACAGAACTTCAGATATCCCTGCTTAAAAGATACAAATACAGTAACGATCCTGAATTTCCTGTCTGGTAGCTACGTGCAGCAGGGCAGCTTGTCAGCTGTCTGCCACAGCAGGGTCAGGCCTGGCACACCCACTAGGGAGATGCCATGGGGAGATGCAGCCCGTGCTGGAGCAGAACAGCACCACAGACCCATGCCCACCTGGCAGACCGATGTAGAAACAATGGCAGCATTGACCAAGGTGGGCTCCACTGCCACAAGGGAATCCTGCAATCCTCCTGCAAGGGGAGAGCACCCCACAATAATTCTCCTGCGTACAGGAGACACACAGGAGACAGTTCAAGGGACAAAGAGACAGCTCCTCAATATGTGGGGCTCCAGGGCTCCCTGAATTAGAGCTGTCCTCTTGTTTAGTCATCAAAAAATGAGCTTTTCTCCCGCTATTTTCCTTAACTCCTTTCTAAGTCAAAAACTGGGGCATCCAGCGTGCTGTGACACGGCACTTCACAGCTTGCTCCAGTACTAACAGAGCAACGTGTAAGAAAGCTGCATTTTACAAGAGAAATCAAGTACCACCAGCAAAAGATGCATGTTTAAAGAAAAGACAGATTCTTCATCTAAGTTATCTTTTAACAGAACATCAGCTGAAAATGATAACAACCTAAAAGCTCCAACTCCTGTGGAACATCAGCTCTGGCCCCTAACCCTAGTCCTGTCTCCTGCTTCTAGGTACAAGCAACTTCCCCTGTGATCCCATCCCATGCCACCAGGGATCTGCCTGGCCCTGTACCCTTGCACCTGTACCCCAACGGCTTGTCCATCACAAACACCCACAAAAACACAACATTACTTTCCAAATGAATATTTTCAACTATTTTCTAGAAGAGAATTTTCCAGAAATATTTCCTAATACTTTTTAGATAATGCAGAGATTGTGGAGCCACTCACAGATGTGGACGTGCCAATTACATCCCTCCTTACAACCATTTCTTAAAGCACAGCCTCCATGTTTTCCCTTTCGCACATCACGGAGATGTATTTTACCACCACTTTCAAAGCAGCAGCCCCAGGTATCAGCAAGCACTGCTCAGATCAACTTTGGATGACTGTGGCCAGGCAAAGCACCAAAGCAAAATCAAACGGATGCTGGTGAACAGAGTTTTCAGAGCCTTGATCACAAAAGACAAGTTTTGTTGTTGTGGGTTTGGGTTTTTTTTTGTGTTGTTCTTTAAGAACAAAACCAGAGCCGACAGCTCAGATGCCTGTGATAACAAGCTGTCCCGAAGACGCATGGCTGAGATGTAGGCAGCAGTAACTTAAGAAAGAAACCCTCTCTTAAAAAGAAGACAACCTGGCAATTATTCACATAACACGGACTTCTCTTCAAGAACTCCTCTTCCCGAGACTAACTTAAAAGAGATGCGAGTGGAAGTACATCTCTCCTTTGAATTCTGTGTTCTTATGGCAAATAAGCTCCACAGTATTAATCAGCTGTAAGTGCTTCTGTTGATTAGCAGTTTCCTTCTCCTCCATGCAGAGCACTGGCTGCTGTTTACACAGAAGCAGACATCTAAACGAGTGCAAATATCCCAATGAAGGTGTGAAGGGTATTCTACTGTGGGACACCATGTGGCACTGAGGGGTGAGCCAGGATGCAAAACCACACCAAACATCAGGGATTTCTTTTCACACCATTTATTTTTACAGAGTGAGTGCACAGAGGTGCCAGCATTAGACAACCATCACCAAACTGTATAAACAGTGGGTCATGCTTAACCTCTCCTCCCTGCTTCAAAGCAAGAGCTGGCACACCACGTGGACTGATGCAGCACTGCCAGCCATTCACAGATGTAAGAATAGCAGAAAGTAAGAGCCAGGAACATGAGTCATGCTGAAAATACTAGCAAAACAAGACAGACAGCAGCTATCTGCAGGAAGAACGCCTTCCAAGGTAGAAATCAAGGGAATGAAAGAGAACAACAACAAAAAACACTCACATTTTTAATAGATATCCTGAAAAATGCATTATTTATATTTGAAGGGCATTCATTAAGCCTGTGTAGCAGATGCTTGCCAAAACTACAAATAAGTTTCAAGAAAACTCAAAATAAAATATTTTATTATTTATTACTAGGGATTTATAATCTTTAAAGCCACTTTTTCTGTCTGCCTTTGAGAAGGAAAAAGATGTAACAAACACTTTATGTGACAAAGCTACTCATAACTGACTGTTTCTTTTGAAAGGGAAAGAAATGAATGTCTGTTCAGAGTAAAGAAATAGAAATTACACTTGGAAATGAGAAGATGGGATATCAGCTCAGCACGGGTTCATAAAACAGAAAAGCTTCTCTGGACTTCTGATAAGACAGCTGTTTCAAACAGCAGTTAAAACTCAGAAGCAGAACAGAACCAAAGTCATGTCATTCAGCATTCAAAATGTGAACTGCATCTCTTCAATCACAGCAGCAGATGAGTGCCAATAAATCACCTCTGGGTGCTGGAAACCCCACTCCATCATGATCTGCTAGACCACTCCAGACAAGAAGCAAAATTGGGTTTGTATTAACACTACCTACAGAAATACTTAAGCAGCTGGAACCTCAATCTTTAGTTTTTATGGTGCCCTTCCAGTAAGGGAAGTACACTGCTCTGTTTGCAGGCATAGAACAGCTGCTGGTTTTCACCACGTGAACGAGAAATTCACGTTACTTTTAATAGCTCTGTGGATACATCTGAGTAAAATCCATTGTCACGATAGAAACCCATCATTTTCAATCACTCTTTCAAAGCTGACACTTATCTTCGCATTTCTTCTTAAGGATTATTTTGAGTCATGCAGTAAAAACACTTTCAACAACAGTGTTCTTTTACCGTACTCCAAAGCACTGATGCCACAAATATTGTTATATCCAATTGTTTAACTCCTGTTAAACAGAAAGGGGTTCCAATAACACTCAAATAAATTACACTACAGTGCAAAAGATCTCCTTCACTATTTTCTCAGAGAATGTCTCCACACAAAATCAGATATTTGCTAATTAATTTGGTGTTAAGTGCTAATCATATTTGGAAACGTGATCCAAATACTGTACCTGAAGGAAGCAAAACCACTTGAAATGGATGCCACTTGCTGGCAAGTTTCTAGAGACCCACTGGCTACTCAGTCAGGCTTTAGAACCTCTGAATGCAGCTCACTACAGGGAATGACTACATGACCCTGCATAAACATGCCTTGGAAATAAAATGTCAAAGAACATGTACTTGGACTTTGTGTACACTCCGTGGTTCTGAAGAGACTGAAAGAAATGGAGGTGGAAGCGTAGGGGGAAAACATCCCAAGGAGCAAGACCAACAGCCAGACAGCAGTCTACTTCAGGCTATCCATGTTTTCTCCCCTATCTCCATCTTCTCCACAGGCATCCTCCTTGTCAATCACTGTTCTCCCCACAGACAGGCAGGACATAAAAATCCACTATGCGTGCACATGGTTCAGCAACTACATGCTGGCTGTAGTCAGACAAGGTTGAAGTGTACCAGCAGCAGAAACCAAAGAACTGAAGCTTTATTTGCTCCAGACTTCTGATGTACTGCAAAAGGAAAGTTTTCCTTCAAGCTCCAAAGGAGGCCTACAGGGCACAACAAGATGGACAACATCCAAACAGAACATGAAAATTTAACTTGAAGAAACGGGACAGTTTGGTCAATCTGAGATTAATTCTTTAACAGAAATGGTGCTCTGCACACTACTTACACAAAGTATAATCACAGCTGGGCAGCTCTGAAGCAGAAGCCATATGGCTTTTGTTCCTGATGCTGTCTAAAACCTACAATAATTCTAATTAAAAGGGAGAGGGTACAACAGTTTAGACATATCATCACAATGCACGGAAACATATCACTCCAGATCAAGAGAGCAGAAAAACTAACAGCCAGACAGAATTTCTGCCCACATTATTGCTACACACACGCACCCCAGGCCCTCATCACCAACTGTTTCCCTCTCAGCACCTCCTCACATTGCACTGCACCATCACCTGATGTAAGAACCATCACCAGCAGAGCTGGGTGAACAGGACACACTCATACAGCACATGGAGCTGTGAAAAAAGATATTCAACTGCGTGTAAGTTAAGCTTTCACTGGTAAATGAGACTGCTGGATTTTGCTCCCTTCCAGTGTTTTGGCATTTCAGAATTCTCTACAGGACCAAAGAATGAAGCCTTGTGCAACAAAGCCTTTATCCCTACAGTTATCCTGTGTTGCCTAATTACTGGAACACTGAGTTAATTACAGGGAACTGCACAATTGACGGATGGGGGTGGGGAATACTGTAAAGAGGCAAGAGAATCTCATTTCGAAACACCTTAATGGATCTTAGTTTCTTGACTAAGAAGAGTTAATAACAGTAGAAGCTGGAAGTATAAAACACAAGGCTTCCACCATGACATTAATAATTTTCCATTCAACTTGATATTCTTGAAAATATAAAGTGCACACAAGGTGCATTTCTGAACTCATCATCAGTTTCATCTTCTTCCCTGCGTGAGGACCTCAGCCTGTTACCCTCACACTGCACATTGCAACCCTGCCTCCCTCAGAACCAAAGCTATGTCTCAACCAGTAACACCTTTCCCAGCAGCGCATGGGAGAAGCGACGTGCTTCAGACAGCATCACTGCTGCGGTGGCAAATGGCAAGCAGAGGGCAGCCCAGGAAGCAGGGCAGCATCTCAGCCAGCATCTGCTAGGGCACACCCATCTCTGCCATCGCTTGAGATGAAGGAGTGGGAAGAAAATAATTTTGAGCAGTGTCAAATGACTATCTGAAAGCTGACAGACTGACTCCTACATTTGCTTTCGCTGATAGCTCTGAGGTGTTATGCCCCAGCTCAATACAGTTGGATTACAGGGATGCTTCACTCTCCAAATCAGCTGACTCACCTAAGCACCCCAGAGCCTTGATTAGAATCCTGCTTACCAGATAAAAAAAATAACTATCAGCATGAGGGTGGTGCTAACAATTCATAGTTTAAAAAGTAGATTTAAAATCTATTATTTTTCTAAACCCATTTTTTATTTCAGCAATATAAGAGTTGCTTAAAGCTCACAAACCGTTTATCATTAGTTACCACTTCAAACAGCTTGCCAGTCATTCATCATTGCAACTAATAGCTCTTGGACAGAAAGTATGAAGACCAAGCACACTGGAGCTCAGTGGGCAGAGCATGGGCCAGGAGCAGCAGCCAGCAGATGGAAGGAATGCACTGCAGAAGCAGCAGCACACCGTCACAGGTTGTCAGGGCCCAGTGTGCTGCTGTTTGTCCAGTTGCTGACGCAACAGATGGCAGCCAGGGGTTGCACAGAGCATTCTGACTGTCAGCTCTACTCCTCAGAGTCAAAACAGCAGATGTCAGCTAACAACCTTTCCTATTAAAAAAAGGTATTTTGAAATCCCAAATTACGATGCAAAAAAAAACCAAATAGTTCGACACATTTAGTGTGAGATGTTTCAGACCACCAAAACCAAAGTCTTGATGTAACTGCTCATCCTTTTAGCACCGTACCTGTCCCCCAGTGGTTATGCAAACTAAATGTAAGCACTTCTCTTTAAAAAGAGCTACATGGTTAGGCTTATGGAAAGGGCATGGCAGCGAGAGCATAACTTTAGAATTATACTTCCACTGCCGTCTTTCAAAGACTATTTACTTCAATTAAGCTATGGAAAAATAACCAAAACTAACTGAGACTGTGCACTTACCTTCACACATATTAAATCCAAACCCAAACAACAGCTTTAAAATTTCCAGTTTAATTTGGGGGGGGAAATGCAGATTCACTTGCTAGCAGGCAAACATAAATATTCCTTGCAGGATATCTTCAATAAATATCCACNGGGAAATGCAGATTCACTTGCTAGCAGGCAAACATAAATATTCCTTGCAGGATATCTTCAATAAATATCCACCGTAGAGTACAACAGAAGCTGAGTGGAAAACTACAGCTCAGTGCAGAGCCCAGTCCATCCCCTCCAGCTCACGTCACTGCCACGCTCATCAGGGCACTGTGCAGCCAAACCAGAGCCATGCATGGTTTCTTCTTCTATTTCAAAACACTTCATCTTGGGCTGCAAGTAAACCTCGACACAACACTTGTTTCTAGCTGGTATTTAGAGCACCCAGTCAACAGGTAGCACCAGTGGAAAAAGCTCAGATCAGCCCACGAGTCCTGCTAGGTCGTGCCCCTCAACTTGCATTACCACAATTCCTACAAGGAACAACAGGATCACACGTAACCTTTCTTTTCAAGGACTGATAATTTCTCAGGGTGCCTAAAACTTTTAATAGGAATATGGCAACTCAATAAAAACAACCTACTCACAAGCAAAAGAAGCCCCCACAGGACAAGCAAGATGCAGTAAATTAATGAGCTACGTGCTGTTTGCAGATCACACTAAAGTTATGCAAGAGGAACAAACTATTAAGTGCTGAATCAGCAGAATTCTGAGAGTCTAACTGGAAATTTGTGCTATTCCTACAGCAGTGATCAACACATCCTTCCGATCAACCTACCCAAAGGAGTACTTTGAAAGCTCACACACATTTCTGTATCCTGGACACAAAACCTAGCAGCTCCCCGTAAAAACTACAAGAAACAGGAAAACCAATGGCTGGAGAATTATGACTGAAGCAAACCTTTATCTTGGCCTCGCAGTTCAGAAGCAGACTCTGGGCTAAGCCACATCTGCATTCAGCAATGATTTCATTCATGTATTCAACACTACTGTCATGCCTAACTCTATTAATGTCACTTGATCAAAGTAATGCGTGTAATCCTCCTAACGCCGGCTGCATTTAGTGAGCATTTCTAAGTTGCAATGTTGACTTAACCAGGTTAAAGACGACTTAATTCCTCTTCTTTGGTTCCCTTAACTGAGCAGATACAATTGTTCAGCCTCCTGGTGAAGCAGACCAGGATTTGCGTTAAACGTTTTCTTTTAGTGCGTTATTTTTAAATACAGTTCAGCCTCTCAGTTAAGCTCAGTTTATTGCTTTATGGAACTGAAAGAGCAAAGGGACAGGAACAAGTAGGTGTGGCAAAAAGAGAGCAAAGTCAGCTTCACCAAATACTGGTCTATATTTTTTTTCCAAACCATTCACTGACTTAGTCTTTATCTTTTTCCCCATTTTGTCTGAAATGCGTAACAAGATGAACCATTCCCAGCTAATGCACTCTGTGCTGGTGGAAGAACTTCCACCAAGGCAACACAGTTAAACACAAAGGCAGTGCTCTGCAAGAGGAACCCCATGATCCAGCACTGCAAGTGAGTGGCACGAAGGAAACCCCGTGACAGTGTCAACAGAGGTTTTTCCACACCTTTTCCTACACAATCCCAATGCATGTATAACAAGAAGAAATACACACTGCTGTAACACCCAGGGAAAAAAGCTGTTTGGTTCCTATTGTCAAGACTCCAATCTTGAGTAAATTTGAACCACAGTAACAAAAAAGCTTGTGTACACTTGGGCATTAGCTTCACCTGTAGAAGAGGAATGCCAGGACCTATAGACAAACGTATCACAGCCATGTCACATTCCCAGAGCTCCTGCATGGAGACTGAGTTACTGAACAAGCTGAACTAAAACTGTAAACAGCTGCAAAGAAACTTTTGCAGATATTACTCATGTAAAGTTCCCACCCATAATTTGCAAGTCAAGTAATGCCAGTATTTATGTACTCTAACTACATAATTATGTTGCTACAGAACATAATATTCCCTGTCACTCAGGTTCAGGATGAAGAGAACTAAACCACTCAAAGGCAGAAGCCAGGTTAGGACTTCACTTACCTAACGCAACATAGAAACTACCTCAACCATAATGCTCATTATTGTATGTATGAATGGCCAATGATTTTAGTGAAGTTCCTTACATTAAAAGCAGTTTTTAGATACACTGCTATTTGCTCTGGATGTTAGATGTCAGTGATTAACGTCTGTTATCTTTTCTTACCCATATACCCAAACTTGCAAGGACTGGACTTAGCAAAAAACACGAAAGTTAGCATCAACCCTGCTGATCACAAACTAGAAAATCTCTTCAGCTCTCTGCATCTACTGAAGCTGAACAGTAGCACCTGCTGCTTCCCAAGTAATAGAGCTGTTTGCCTTTCAGCTCAGCGTGACACAGAGGGCTGTACCTCCAACACCACAGCCTAGCAGGAAAGAATTAAGAGTTAATCTGCTAGTTCCTGCAAGGAAAAAAGCATGCAAGAAAAAAAATGAAAGAAAGGAAGACAATGTGAGGATGCAATAACTTTATTTTTCTGTATTTTTAATCAGAATGAGGCTGTTAAGGTCAGGTTAGTACTTTTAGTTCGTTTCTTTCATTCCCAGAGTGAAAACTCCATTAAAAGTGAACTGATATTAAGAGTTTATATCTATAATTTAGGACGATAATTATAGCATCTCTAATTACCATCAGAAGCTTCACAAGCTTTCTTTCTTTTTTTTTATTAACTCCATGTAACAGCCATATGATTAGAGAACATTAAACTTTAAAATCCAAATTGCAATTAAAGCAGTTTTTACTTCTATGACCATTATATCACTGCAGGTCAAAAAGTTGCTTCATTCTCACATCTCCCACTTGAATTAAGTTTATTTCTAACTGAGGAATTCCTAGTTGAATCTATTTATCCCTATACAGTAAAACATCGCTGCTTTTTTCCCCCCCACATAACTTCAATACATGTATCTTCAACAGTTCTCATACAAACCCTCATGTATCCCAAGTATAAAAAATAAAAAACAAACTTTATCAAAAAATGTGAAATATATTAATAGTAAAACAAACTAAAAAAATCCATACTTATCAGAACACCCACAGATGTTTTAAGCTGCTAAAAAACACAGCAAACAGGTTCGGTTACGTTTACATTTTCTCTACTTCTGTTTCACAGTCTGCTCTAACATGCCCACCAAGAGAAAGCTGATCTTTGTAAGAATTACTATTCTATCAGCAGAACTGAAGAACTCCAGATTTCAAGAAATACTTCTTCAGTTCCAGAAAAAAGCCCACCAATCCCTCCTGACTTATCTGAAGCCCGAGCACTCTGCTAGCAAGAGCCAGCACGTGCGGGCTCCCATCGCATCCCAAGTCACAGAGCAACACAAAGCAACAGCTCTCTGAAGGACATGATGAACAAAGGAACTTTCTGGCCACACACTGCCTGAAATTCAAATATGCACATGCAAGTTTTGAAAAACATTACAAATTTGTTCACCTCCTTTCATCCAAAAAACAGTATTTCATATGGAAAATTAATATATATATGTAGACATAGCTGGGAAATGAAAAACTGAGTTCTAGAAAAGCAAAAAATAACAACACAAAAACTACCTACAAAATACTTAAACTGAAGCCCCTTTGCAACACAAGGAATTAATAAGCTTTATGAAAAAAATTAGGGTGATATTAAATCACTTTTTTTTTTTTTTCTAAATGATTCAAAGGGAAAATCATTTCTTTAAAATGGTTTAGAATTGTTGGACTACCCAACACATTCCTCTGCACACAAATGCATTCATATTTTAACACACAATTGCCAGGATTCACAAAACTTCAGGAAATCAAAGGGAAATTTGAAATATAAGTGCACTTCCATCTCCAGTCCCCTCTCTCTTACTGTATCAGCTCTGGATTGCAACGATACAGTGAGATAGCTATTCTCTATTCCAGGTACAGGAACACAGTATGCAAAAAAATAAATAAATACTAAAAGAAACTAAAATAAGTGTGCTGGACAATCAGGTCATAATTACACAGATCCCACCACTGTAATTCTTCACCTAACAGCTAAATAAAATTTTTGCTATATGCACATTTTAAAGCTTTGAAATACTGAGTGTCCTACAGAAACAGGCAGTAAGGTACAACAACTCACATCAGTGAGATACACAAGTTCTGTTCACAAGAGGGAACTGTGAACAATGGACACCAAATGCCACACAGCTGGGTTACTTTGGGACATAGAATCTGTTGGGTTTTTTTAATACACATTTCCAGCTGTGACTAGCACCCATCCTTAGAAGGACTACACCAATGCCAAATTTCAAGCTTTCTAAAGACAGAAGAAAAAAAAGTGAATGTGATCTAAAGGCGCTTTGCCTTAACCATCTCCTACAGGGGAACCCATAAAGGCTGTGGGTTAGCACAGCACTGCATCAGAGAAGCAAAATTCTCACTAATTGACACAAGGACATTCTCACCTAAAGGTCTTACTTTTATAGGCATAAAATGTAATATTAAAAGACAACGATTACCTCAAGCACAGGTAAAAAGTGGTACAAAAGCCCTGTTTAAGATACAGGAAGAAACACTAGCAGTGAAGAGTTAATGACAATAAGGACTTTTGGTATGATTACTCACCCGCTTTGGCCCACTAAAAATCTTCCTGGTGTTTTCCTTGGATTTATCACCTTGTTTATTTGTGGATTTTTTATTGCCTTCAGGCACACCAGATGCATCCTCCGAAAACTCCAGAAGATCTGTGAAAGGAAATTACAGAACTGCCTTACTGAAAGTTGATCAGCTGCTACTGCTGAGCTACTGAACTGCGTTTCTTGCATCTAACATTTCAACATGTACAGCTTCCGAAGCAACAGACCAATCCAACAATCTTCATCATGAAATCCATTTTAAAGCCAGACACAGCTCTGCACAGAACTCAGGTTCACCAACTGGAATGCCTCAGCACTCCAATGATGCATTACAAGATAGAGCACCATAGCACCTCCTGCCCATCCTGCAGCCCTCAGGTTATGACATTCCCATACATGCACACACTCCTCCGAATGCCAGGTGACCCAGCACGTGTGGGCATTTGTGGCTTACAGCCACAGCTCAGCACCGGATGAATTAAATCAGAGTTGAGGGCATTCAGAAGTGTAGGACTATGAGATTTGAAAGATTTCCTACTGCAAGTGCAGGAAAGAAGAATCGATCCTACGTGGCTTCTCACAAAGGCAGACTGTTTTTATTTGCTTCTGCTGCAAACAGCATTACAAACCAGCAGCCAACAGTTGGGGAAGGAGGAAGCTCAGAGTGACACTGGAAGCTCTGCCAACATGCTTCATACCTGTGGCCTCAGTATTCATATCACCCAGTTCTAGACTGCAAACCTATAATTCACCGATCTAATTACATTCTTGTCCTACTTTTTTCTTCAAACTTGTGCCATATTCCAAGCATTATCCTTGGTGACCCACTAAGGTTCTTTTACTTGGCACAAACCAGAAGCTACCATTAAATTTCAGAAGAGAAATAAAGAGCCACTGAGCAGCACTGTTTCATCTGATGAACGGTTTAGAAAACTGATCTATTCTGAAGCAGCTGCTGCTGTTTGAGCTCTGCACTGCAAAACCACAAGCAGGTTGGATCAGTTACTCTAATCCTCAGCACACTGAGTGAACCAGACCAGCCGAGGTCCTAGGAGAAGAAGCAATCAAAGGCAAACAGCAAATGAGTTTCAAACTGCATTTACACAAAATGTAGCTAGTGCTGGGGACAGAAATACTCTGCAAATAAGCCCCCAAAGCATTCTGCATCAGTCAGCTTCAACAGCCCTGGCAACACCCACAGCAGGGAAGGCAGAGGCCCCAGCCCACGCAGCCCAGCCCTGCCCAGCTGTTTTCCTTTTAGTCAATGTCAGCAGCTGCTGGACAACGTAGTGTGACTTGAGACTTTTTTGATAAATTTAGTCAAAAGCGGAAATAATTACAGACCAGTTCTATCTACCTTTAACTTAATGCAAAACTACCCCCAAGTCTACTTAAAAGTCAGCTCAGTCTTTCACTGAAACGTATCAGTTAAAGGAGTAAAATTCAATTGCTCAGACATACATCCTTAAAATTCTGAAATGCTTCAGGGAAGAAAGCTCCTGACTGCAATTCCAGAAGAAGGTCC
Organism: Odontophorus gujanensis; assembly: GCA_013399175.1. NCBI lineage: Eukaryota > Metazoa > Chordata > Aves > Galliformes > Odontophoridae > Odontophorus > Odontophorus gujanensis. The sequence goes on from VXAB01013786.1 coordinate 432,027, forward strand.
AACAAACCACCAGGAACAGAGCCTCCTATTCCAGGTTAAAACCTAAACTCACTTGGCCACAGTAGCAGCACATAGGTACAAGAAATGCAGGACACATTTACCTCCATTTCACCAGCCTCAGCTGTGCCTTGCAACGAGACCTGGAGCTGGTACTGTGACCAGTAACGACTGGTAGCACTCCATACCAATGGAGCCTCAATTTAAATTTGATTTAAAAATCGTATCAGTTTTTTTGTTGAAATCCTACTCTTGGGTGACACCAACCCAATCAAATTAGATACATTTAAATTCAATTTTTAAAGAAGTTTTAACTTGTCCTCCTTATTACAGTCACATTTCATTTTTGCTGCTGTTAACATACCGAATGTTTTTATGATTTCTACTCTGCATTGCTTTTATTTGAGCGATGTTGTGTCCTTCTAGGTATCCTCAAAGCACAGCATACATGTCCTACCAGATTTTCAAACCTAAACCAATGAGCAGGGAGAAAGGGTCCTTTGTGGAAGACAAAGTGATGGCACAGTTATTCCAGCAGCACACCACTGTCCCGAAGAAGCAGGTGAGCAATTTAAAGCTGCGACTCTGGATAGGTATTTTTGGTTAAGGCTTTCTAGTCTTTGCCATTACTTCAGATTTCCCTTGAATACAACTGTTGACAGATTAATAATAGCCAAGTAATTAAGTCACTTTGATATTAAGAGCTTCTATTTACTGGAGTCACCCTGTATTCCGACTACTGGAATGACACAGGCACTGCTTCTGATCTGGCGAGGTCCAATCCATATTTTTAGCCCCTGGTATTCCGAGTGCCTGCAGCTGGGAGGCCGTCACATCGCAGGGCTGCTTCCGTGGCTAGGATGCGATAAGCTGAGATTGCAACCGCAAAAATACAATGGAAAAAAGGCAACTTTAACAAGAACTCAAAACTTGACTAAAAATCTCCAGCCCTAAGTTATGAGGTGCTTCCCCTAGAACAGATGTGACTATGAAAAGGTCAAAGAATTCAAAAGCTTTTTACCTTTTCAGCAAGTGAAGTTAGTGGACAACCAAACAACAGAAAAGACAGCTCAGTGAGACAGTCTAACAAACTTTCTTTACCTGCCCTGCACTTTTTCTTGCACTAACCATGTTGTCCATTTGGCCTTTGGAGCTTCCTCCAACTTGATTTGCAGAAATAGTCACATTTGTATTACTAAACTTACTTCTCCCAGCCACAGACTTCCATCAAACAAGTTTACATCTACTTGTGCCAAGGCAGTCTCCTCAAAACACGTCAGAAATTATCTGCGACAGCTCAGAACACAACAGTCTCCTTTGTGACTGCAGAGCTGAATGTAAACTGGAGATACACTGAGGATCCAGAGCACAGCAGCTGAAGGGAATGTCTGACAGATCAGCATCTCAGCTGCCTTAACTGCAAGAGATTTTTTTCCTTGGAATAAATGGCTAAACAAAGACTTGTCAGAGAGAAGAACTCAAGACATTTCAGAAGTGACCCTGTAAGTGAAACCCATTTTCAGAAGAGCTTGGAATGCGATTCACAATAGTTAGCAAACAACTCTTATTTTTGTTTGAAAACACACTTCCAGTATAGTATCAAGTTGTTCCTTCCAATGTTTAAAAAACAATCAGTAGTAATATTTACCTTTGTTTAAAAGGTCTTACAGACAATTCTGTTCCTAGAGAATACTGTAATTTTAACAGAGAAAAGAACATCTTTTCCTACAAAATTTTATTTCTCAATTATTTCAGCAGAAACTTTGCATAGGGAAACTGCACTTTCTTCAGCATTTTTAAGGCCAGATTGAATACATCCCTAAGACAACATCTTAACCTTCAGTGATTGGATAAAAACTTCTTGGCAGTTTCATGCACTAAGGACCACGACATTCCTAGAGTAGGAGCAGTATTCTGAAATACTTAATCCAACATGCATGAATTTTTCAGTATTAAGACTTTTCAGTATGACAAAAATGAAATTAGACTTCCACCAAAGTTGTCCCTCCCCTTCTTCAGCTACCTATCTTCATGCAGCCTTGGTCAGACACCACATGGGACACATGGACAGCCAAGCAACAGTTTTTCCAAAGGCGCCCGAGCAATAGAACTTGCTCAGCAAATTCTGCCTGAACACTTTTATTCACACATCTGCACATGCGTGTACACACAGATATTCAGACACATCACCTACATAAAAGAGGTATCAGCTTTGCTGCTGAAAACAGGAAACAAAAAACAGAATTTCTTCAATATGCAGGGGCACGCACAAAGCCAGCAGGCTGACATGTCCTCCAGAGGCCCCCACAGCCTTCCTCACCCGAGTAAAGTTCAAACTACTTCCGAATACAATTTGCTGCTCTCAGTTCAGCAGTTTTGCATTTGCTTCTGTAGAAAGATATCTGCCTTTCAGACATGAGTACTGTACGCAGAATATACAGAAAGAGATAAGAATCTTCTTCTAAAAAAGAAAATCCTCTTACCTCTGTCATGACACTAAGGGATATAAAGCATGCTTCAAGACAAATACAGAACAACAAGCAGGATCACAGTAGAAATAAGCAAAGGTCTGTATTTCCAAGCCCAGGGTAGCATCTGACAAACTCTTCAGCACATTACAAAAAGAACAAAATAAAGGCCAACCGAATTAAAGTATTTAACGCGTATTCTAGAAGAGCTCTGCTTACCTGTGTTAGTATTGACCTGATTATCCTGGGAGCAGTTTTCACTGCTGTCAGAGGTTGGCTGCAGGGATGGTGATGGTGCAGTTCTAGTTCGTTTTTTGCTAGCTTTCCTTTCTGCTATCTGCCACTCTTCATCTTCATCCTCGCTCTCACTCAAGTCATCAAACCCAAAGTACTTAATTTTGTAATTGGAACTCCCAGAACTTCTAGAGGCACCTTCATCTCCCTCTCCCTCATCTTGATCATCAAACCCAAAAAACTCTAATTTGACATCCTTTTTGGATTTGGTATTGCTTGGTCGAAACCTGGTTGTAGTTTTTGCAGTAGCAATGTCTGCTTTTTTCCTTAAACGTCCAGCTTCTCCCAAGTCAGTAGGGGTTGCTGTGGTAAATTCATCAATTCGTTCCATGGTATCCTGTATAGTAACATTACAAACTGACAAGCAAGATGGATGTAGAACTGTGTAGTCTCTAGTCCGTCCAACTGTCCCTCTATAAGTGGTCCCACTACTTAGAGAAGCTTTTTTTGCTGGGTTCAGACCATCGTTATTTGACTCGTTGTTTGCTTTGGATAAAGACTGGCTTGTGCCATCCATTAGCTTGTCAAAGTTTGTTGCCCCCTGCTGTTTTGCTTTGTTGGATCTACAGTATGTCCTACAGTTGCTTGGCCTAGGAATAGTTTGCACGAGTTCTTCACAAATGGCTTCCTTTGGATTTTCTGTATCTTCTTTATCACCCTCCTCACCCTTGCTCTTCATCTCTGAGAGATGCTCACTGTCAAAATCTAATACACACTCTCCAGTTCTGGAGTCTTCAGGCTCATCGTCCCATTCATACAAGTGAGTTCTTAAAGGCCCCTTCGTCTGAGATGCTTCTGATAGAGAGTCTGTTGGTTTTCCAACATGGGAGTCCCAAGAATCAGGCAAGTCCTTGGCTTCAATTTTGTATCCAGAAGTGTCCGTAGTTTCAGCATTTGCTTTGTTACTGTCTTCAGCACTCTCAAAGATGAAATGACTGTTCTTCTCATCATCTTCATTCAAATTCTGCATTTTATCTACACACAAAAAAGACAGAATTATTGCTAAAAAGCACTATTAAAATAGCAATCACACTTGAAGACAAACTTGGGAAAAATAATCACAACAGCAGTAAACATTCAGTGCTTAATAACAAAGAACATTAAAAGGGTCTTGACCCTCCCAACCTATAAAAGAAAAAAAAACCCTGCTTTTTAATTTAAAGCTGTTGCTATAATGAAATCTCCTCAGCATCACTAGCAAAAACACACAGCAGTTTAAAGTAAGTGTCACTTTGAATACGAAAAAGGCATGAAAAAAAAAGAGTGAGCCCTGAATACAAGCACTACATTCCTTGTATGCAGCCCTCACAGAGACAGAAGTCTGCAATGAATGAAGTTAAAACCCTAATCTGTTTCTCACAGCATCTTACAATGAATTAGGGATAAAGGGTGGTCATAATGCATTTCCTAATTACCTTAGGGGAAAAAAAAAAATTCTTACAGTCTATACAATACAGTTTCTGTACTATCCTCCCCACAAAATCTTTTTTGTAACAAACCACTGAAATGATGGTAGTGCTTCAAGTTAAAATTTAGCTATACATGTAAGACCTCCTTTGTTTCACACACCCTTCTCAAAGAGGTTTTTTCCTTCTGAAACTTGAAAAGAACAGGTTCCATCACTGCTAACATGAAGCATAAGCATCAGTGGATTGGCTAAGTCTGCACACGCTCAACTTCTAATAGTACAAGATGCATTATGGCTGCCCACTGTAGTCAGTGTAGGGGCTGCAGAAGCAGGTTACAGCCACCCAGTTGTATGTTCCTGGTCTAAGAACTAGACAGCAGAGAGGTACTGTAACAGCAGGAACGGAAATCAGCTACACAACTTTAATTTAATTAATTTAACTTAATTGATAAAGTAAATTTCCTGAAAACTACAGTATGATTCACTGCCTGCCATACTAACCACACAGTACAGAAAGCAGAAGTAATCCAGTAGCACCTGTACTAAAAATGCTACAGATCCCTACACCTTGTTAGCTTAACTGTCTTGATCAATGTACCCTGAACAGAACAGCACACATCTCAGCAACTGGTATCTCATTTTGCTGCATCCAACTGAAATATTCAGACCTCCAGAAGAAAAAGAGATAAACTGATTCTTATCACAATTTTGAAGTGAATTACTTGTCAAGAGCAGTTTTCATAATGTACTTCTATAGATCCAAGGAACAGCTGCTGACAAAGTTCTCTTATACTTGTCTGACCCATAGTCAGGCTTGCATCTTACACTGTCCAGAAGAAATTCGGTTGCATGCAGATTTTGTCAGGTCTGACCAACACTCACATTACAGTAACACCAGGAAAGACAGAACTTCTAGTACGGAAACCATTGCTTTTGGTTTCCCAGAACACCAACAAAAGCTCCATGAATGTGGTACTTGAGTTTCAGGAAGATTTTATCTGCATCTGTCCATACCCCATTGTTGCAACTCACACACATACAAAGAAAACATTCAAGAGCATTCATTGTGCTCATCCTTTTTCCAGGAAGCTCCTATGGAACTTCTGTGAAACAGTAAAACCACAGAAGGAAGCAGGGTGCCTCCTACTACTGAGCTACCAGCATGCACCACACTGGCAGCCTGGGCCAGGAGACACAAGGCTGGGAGCCTGGCTGGAATGCAGGAGACCGTAACACGTGGAAGCACAGCACATGACAAACTACCATAGAGACAGAAAGATCTGTGACAGAGAGGGGTAAAACAAAATACTAGAAGAGAATGTGTGTCAAGAAACAGGTACAGAATGCCACAGTAATGGAGGACACTCCACTCACAGCAAGCAAACTCCCAAGCTTTTGCTTTCCAATCTCACCAGTAATATGAAGGCTTTAGCATCCTTTAGCACTAGTCCTGATCACACTAAACTTCATCACATACCATTTACCCAAGTGGTATAGATATTTCATTGCACTGACCAAAGGGTTTCAACCTTCTTGATGAGGAAAGCCAACACCAGCACCTTTTCTAGGATTTTTTGCTCGTTTGCTTTAAAATTCAAACTGCATCATCTAAATGCCCACCCTTGCTCATGCTGATTGTAAAAGAATTTTAATGCACAAGCAGAGAAATTCTACTAAAAGTCAAGTTAGTAAGTCAAGTTTTGCAGGAAATGGATCTAACCCTAGGTGCAGCTCCACAGGGAGAGGGGACAAGCAGTATCTCAGACCGCAGCCAGGTTTCCTGGGAGTTTACCTGAGGTGTGACATAGAAGCTTCAACAGTCAGCTAGAAACAAAACAAACAAACAAACTCTTTACAGCACTTCTCAGCATACATAAAACGTACCACTAAGTTCTCTAAAGAACATCAATCCTAGCCGTCTCACCAATGGAATCTTGTTCAATCTTGGTCTCTCACTATCAGTACATACTACAAGAGATTTTGTTACTCCCATTTCAATCTGCTGCTAGCAATACCCTGACATGCCCAACTGATATTATGGCATCTGGAAGCGTACGTGTTCCTTCCCCCCAGTTTCATTACTGCACAGCTGAAGGCTCCTGTAGGACACGGGCACAAAAATCAGCAAATGCAACCTACAAAATTTGGTACAATTCGTTTTGTAGCCTTAATGCTCCTATTTCATAGTTTTATATTTTAAAATACATACATTTAACATACGCCAGTCTTTGCTCTCTCAATATTTTATCGAATTGCTGCAAAGAAGTTTCAATACACATCTGGGAAGGCAATGTTTTTGTGGGTTTTTTTATCCTAAGGATGGAGACCCATGTCATACCAAGATCAAATCAAATCTATTCTTCCCAAGGAAAGAATGGAATAAACATGAGCATCCACACATTACATTCCAGCTGTACTCATTTAAAAACAAATTCTGATTTATCTGTCAGTTTGGTTGTCCCATTAGAACTGGGACAGCTTCAACCATTATCTTCACAGCTACTGTTTATATTGTAAAGCACAAAATAAGATCACACAATTGCAGGGGTTGGAAGGAACCTCTGGAGATCATCCAGTCCAATGCGCTGCTAAAACAGGCTCCCTACAACAGGTCACACAGGTAGGCACCCAGACAAATCTTGAAAGCCTCCAGGAGACTCCACAAGCTCTCTGGGCATCCTGCTCCTGCATGCTATCACTCGAACAGCGAAGTTCTCCCTTGTGTTTGCATGGAACTTCCTGTGTCCCAGCTTCTGCCCACTGCCTCTTGCCCTGCTGCTGCACACCACTGAAAAGAGCCTGTCCCATCTATTGGACTCCCACGCTTTAGATATTTATAAGCAGTGATGAGAACCCCTCTCGGCCTTCTCTGCCAGTCTGGAGGGTCCCAGGTCTCTCAGCCCTTCCTCATTCAGGAAATATCATGCCTGGAAAACAGACTGAGGAGGTCAAACAAATATTTAGCTGTGTCTCATACACTCAGGTTACCGCACGTAAAATATATATATCTATTTGGGAAAAATAAAAAATAAAAACAAAGTCACAAGGGATCGGTTTACAAATGAACTAACAAACTACACCTAAAAAAATCTTACTGTCATTTTTAAACACCCTGCTGCTACAACATCACAAAAAAGCATGACGACCCTGTAACACACGCATGCATTTAAGTACTGAAACTTCCAGAGCCTGAGAACAAAATGGAGTATTTAAAGGTAAAGATCATTTTTTATAAAGGAAAGATACACAGGGATAACATATTTAGGTCCTTCAGTTAAGATCACTATCTAAAGCAGACTAAAGTTTAGGGAGTACGCTAACTGCTACCAGAAGGCTGATGAAAAATTTAACTAGTAAGCTGTATTCTGTACGAGAGACAAAGTTTAACTCTAAAACTGGATTGTCATAATGCATAGCAGAAAACTAAACAATATCATATTCAGATGAGAACTTCCTCAAGGAATGCTTGGTCAACCTCCTGGTCTCCTCATCAGCAATGAATCAACAGCAGCCATGCTGGAGCCCCTGTAACTGTTCACTGCAAATCACTCAGTTACTGCTAAAGGTGTACAACATCAGTGATCCTGACAGTCCACTCGATGTTAAAAATTACTATATCCATCTGTGTTGACTATTACAGCAGAAGCTAGCAGGACTGTAGGAAACTGCAGCATTTCAATTTACTGACAGAGAAAATACAAGAAAGAAAGTATTACATGTGTTTGATTAGATACTCTGTGGTTCAGAAGAGGCAACGTAATTTCTCCTCCTGATTTTCACTGCAACTAAGCTCTTTTGAGGTTCATACTCCAGAAGAAATCTCCCAAGTAATTTCAGACCAGCAGTATCACATAACGGTATAATTCACTAGAGTCTTTTTTCCAGGTGCTAACACGATATTCCTAAAAACAATAACAACCTTCTGCATTAATTGTCATTTGTTTGGCGTTTAAGTCCCTAGAACTTAATTACTATAGTATGAGAACCAACCTAACTGACTGTGTGCAATGTAAGGTTATCAGATCATACATGTGTACCCTTGCATTATTTTATGGTCTAGTTTACATCAGTAGAAAGATAGGAATGTATTAAGAACTGCTGGTGAATCTAAAAAGTGAAATTCCTGTTCCTTCCCACTAAACACACAAATATTTTCAGTCAGATGCACACAGCTCAACTTCATTTCAGGTGACTATAGTGATTAATCTTCCAGTCAGTTTTGATGACCATTAGACACCAAAAATCAAGTTCAAACACTGCAAGGGGAATCAAGTTATATTTATCTAGATATTCAAAAATGCTCCAGATGCATGAATATGACCAAGTTCTCAAAATTCCACTGCTATTCCAGTGGGATTTTATTCCTTTTCCAACAGTAAATTAATCATGGAACAAACACACACCTAAAGCTACGTAATTTAGACTAGATGAAAATAAAGTGAATATTCTGTTCATACCTCTTCTTCAAATACATGCTTAACATAAGCAGACACTTATTAGATAGATGGTCTAAATACTAGTCTATATATCCAACAGAACAGAACAGCCCTTGTGGCTGTAACGACTAGCTCTACAACTACTGCTTGTCTTTTCATTTTAAGGTCATGGACAAAGGGCGAATGCAATTCCAGACTTTTTTTTTTTTTTTTTTTTAAGAAAGCACAACATTTTATTTAGATTCTACACCTACATCCTTCCATCGGCTCTCTCTGACAATTTTGACTTTAAGATGTCACAGATTCCAACTTCATTTTTTCACTAAGAGTGAGATGCAGGATGGATGTTTATTTTAGAAGGTATCTGCCTCAAAGTGTGCTTCCTCACAGTCCTCAGAAGCACCACTACTTCATCGTACTATATGGAAAAAGCAGAGATCTCTCCCACAAAGCATTTCTTTCAGTCATATAGCAGAAAACACCACAAAGACTTGTTGAGTTGGTGAAAGGTCTGAAAAAAAAAAAAAATTACAAGGCTTCCAGACATCAGCAGAGTAAAAAGAATAATTTTCTTTTTAACTTTGCATCATCCATAAAAATAACAGTTAATTGAAGACCGGAGGATCACCTCCAATGCTTCTTATCTTTAGTTACACACTGTCTTAAAGAACAAAAAATAAAGTCCAGGAGCTTTCCAGAGCAACTGCTATGTTGGAAAAGCTGAGTAGGACCACTGATACTAATGCAAAACTTTTCCTACTGTGGGCAGACAACTGAAAAAGAGGACTGAGAAATCACTTTGTTCACATGGCTCAAAGGCTACCAGAGAGTAATTCAAGCAAAGCTTTCTGTCTGGTGATTTTGGAAGACAACACAGCTGGAAAACACCTGAAATCACTGAAAGTACTTGGAGAGAAGGGAGGAGAAGGTGGGGGCAGAAGAGAAGACAACAGGAGCACTGCACGATGCACAGCCATCTCAGACTTCCACAGTGTTTCCAAGATTTCTGACCCTTTTCCCACACTCATTCCATTAAGACAAACTATATCTCCTTAGATTTTTGCCTGGACAGCTTCAGAGATACTTACTGGAACGTTTTACACAGCTCAAGCTGCTTTGCTCTCATACCATCACTGATGATGTTACAGAATATTTACAGTAATGACACCATAATGAAACAAGCCAGTGTTGCACATCTAGCATTGGGTACACATTATGGTACTGTCCTTGTTCCTGCTCATGGTTCATCAAAATGGTGTTTACAGCTGCATTAATTCAAACTTAGTCAACATTTGTTCCAGGGAAGGCCTAAAAGCAGCAAGCGTCCTAATGCAGAATGGGGAAGTCCTAATAGCAGCTTCCTCCACTTCTCTCTGTAGATCTGACATTTCATGATTCTGATTTTCCACTTGACAAGGAAAACTGAAGTGCCCATAAAAGATCAACTCTTGCCATTAACTAAACAACCTGCAAGAGAGAACAATGTCATGGTCTGAATATGCTCAGGGTACAACATACACCAAGATGCAATCTTAAACAAAGTGGATGGGAAAAAATCCGTCTGGAAACCTAATACTCTTGTTGGCAAAAATCCCATCATCCAAACTAGACACCACCAAACATATAAACCCACCTCAGTCCCTATTTCAGTTCCATCTAATTCCCATTTAACTTGTAAGACTGTAGCTCAGCTCTAAGGCTGAAAACATCAATTTCAATGCCACGAAATCAAATCATCGTTTCCAGACCACCACCAATTGCCTCAAGTCAAACACTACATCCTTTGGTTAACAACTCAGCGATTGAGCTTTAGGGCTTTACTGCCACTTAGAAGTTACTCTGAGTGCAGGCCGGCCTCTCAGCGTGTGACAACACTGAGTCCTGACACAAACTTCTGCTCAAGGAGCTGCAGGACAGCACAGCACCGTGAGCACACAGCCTCCCAGCTCCGACCCGCCTGGCCGCAGTCACGTGCCACAGCTCGTGCTGCCCCACACAGGATTAGGCACACACTTCTATAGGCGTGCTCAGAGGGGAGAAGGTGAAAGAGATGAATCAATTCAACTCCATCTTCCACAGCACTTCTAATAGCAACACATCTGTAGCATTCGGAATTTGACCAAAACCAGCTAACCAGGACACGAACCAAAGGACAACCTATATTAGTCTTGTAATCCTGATGTTAAAATAGGTTACGATGTCAAAAGACTCACACATGAGCAAAATGAATGCTTATTTCTTCCATTTACTCTACAAAGAGCAGACAGTATTGAAGGTTAGTGCTACTAACACAAACTCTAGGTTAGCTTTCTCTCATTTCCACCAGTTATTGGTGACTAATAGCCACGGTTTCCTGAAGCTATGGATGAAAGACATAATGCCTTCTCTCACTGATGCTGAGTGGGACCTTATCCACCTTCACTGCTGTGCAGCCAGCTGGAAAAGCCTTCATCTTAAAACTGAAAAGAACACGATTAAATTGCTATCCACAGGAAACTAATCTACAGACTTAAACCAGGTTTCTTTTAGTATTAGCCACAGAAATTCACAGAATTTATTGTGAATGCATAGATGTTCAAGTTAGTCAAAGGCAATGACATCTATTTAAGGGCAGGCAGCAGCATGAATCCAACTTTATATTCATCTGTTTCTCTCCAAATGACATCTGACCCAGGCAGAGGCAAAAGCAGGAAAAAGAAAACACCAAATAGGCAGGTGGTACAATTAAAAGTAAAGACTGGCTATCTGTTATCTCCAGCTACTGAGGGCACACGCATTAACAGGATCCAGTACACGAACAGAGCTCTGCACAAGATGGAGGGAACAGTTTGTAAGCTCATTATGAGCTCCGCCGGACGTTCCTCAACATTCAGGAACATTTATTATGGTTTAGTTACACTCTCACCAATTTTCCAGAACACAAAGCTACATCACAACTTGAAGCTGGCCAAGCCAAAGGAAAAGACAAATCTTTACCCGGTGCTTGTATCATGTTCTTCATTTCTGGGAAGAGAGCCCAACCAAGACATACAGTGTCTTCACTGCTTTGGACAGATTTACTAACTGTAAAAAAAGCCACCCTTTTTCTCCAAGTATGAAAATGAGTTTCATTAGATTCTCTCTTCTACTGTATATGGGAAATCAAATATTTTGGTTGGGAAAGAGAAAAGGTTACAGACTAAATTCCTTTGCTGTGTTTTCTGCCTATAATTGAACAGCTGGGAAACAGAAAAAAGCTTATGGATATAAAACATATAATTCTAAGAAACAGGCAAAATTTACCACTTAGATAAAACATCATTATCCATTGATGTCCACAAAATGTGTTAGCAGGCATAAACAGAAGATGAGATGCATAACAGCCTCAAAAGATTAGACTCTCAAGACCAGTTTCATAGCTGACGCTCACCCAAACAGCTGAAATTATAGAACCACCATATCCCAAAGCTATGATTACAGACTCTAAGTAATGCTCACTCTCTACACTTTGAATCAAAATGAGCTCAGCAACAAATTCATATTCGGGTTGAACAGACAGTTCTGCTTCCTTGAAGATGCTTTAAGTTCTATATTATTTTGCCGAGTTCCACAAAAACCCTAAAATGATGAGACTTGATTTATTGCTATCACAAAAATATATTTTCCTTTAAAATATTTTGTTTCTCTTTTTCCCTTTTGCACACTCTAAATATGAAAATTCTGAAGTAATTTATATTGGAAGGTCCAAATGTACTGTTCTGAAAGATACACATTAATGAGTTCTCGATTACACTAGAGCTCCTCATTTCATCTAGTTACTCTGAACATACAGCTTGTGAGACAGTAGATGTATTTTTTTCCATATCACCTAGACACAGCCATCCCGTTCATAGTAGAGACAGCAGAGAGGCTGTCACATGCTTAATGTAGAAACAATAGCTCCTGTCAGAACAAAATCCCTACTTTTAACTGGAAATGTAGGTCTTTCTTAGCAAGGGCAGGCTGACATGACCACCTCCCCTCTTGCACAGGAGATCTTCACAGTCCTAACCACCCGTGTCTGTCCCAGGCACAGTTTTCAATACTTCAGGAAGCAGTGAGGTCCTTTTGGTCATTTGTTTCCTTAGTAACAATCTAGCTGCTTTTCCCATCTTCCAATGTTTGGACAAGCAATGACCAGCTAGTCTATCTGGTCACTGGTCTCTCACTGCATCTTTAGTTACTGTGTACCAAGCTATGCATTCAGTTCCCCAAACAATCCCTTGCACATTGACCCTTTGTTTTCCCAGAGTGGTATCTGCAACCAAACTGCAGGTATAGCCTTAGAGCTCCATCTTTTACAGCTGAAATGCCTGTAATTCCTTCATTCTTCCTCCTAATTTTGCCTAAAAGTCTTCTACAATATTCTGGAAACTTCATTTAAAGTCTGATTTTCTTGTGAGTACGAACTCAGAAGAGAAGTGCACCCAGTAATAATGCAACTCAGGAGACATCAATATTGCATGAAGTAACAACAAAAAATAACATACAACATAATATCAATGCCTATCCCTATTCAAAGTTCACAGTTCTCTCAAGTGCAGGACAAACATGTTATAGCAAACAATGTTAAAAACCCTTTGTTTTTCACCTTACAGAAAGAAAGAAGCTTTGAAAAATTCTACAACACTGCCAACAGGACTACTTGGTCACAACTCTAAAACTAAAACGGTCCTGAAGCGATGAGAAGTTGTGCAGCATCAAAAGCAAGCGTCAGAAGAGCTGCTGTACTCCATACAAGTTTTCAGAGCCTGAACGAGCTGCCTCACATCCTCACCTCTGATGGAAAGTGCAGCAGAACAGCCACATTACTCTTCCCTGGTAACTGAGAAGGGCACTGCTTGCTCGGAGCAGCGGGAGAAAGCTGACCCAGCAAGATAGCTGCTTCCCTGTCACAGGGAGAACAAGACAAAGTGTCACCAGCAACACAAGTAGCTGGCACATGCTAACAAATGCTTGTTTCCACCAACTCCTGTATTGCAAGCCCTTCCAAAAACAGAGTAATAAAACAAATTATAATACAGTAGCATTAATAATCATTAAAAACTGTATTCTTAAGACTTCTAAGTCAGCCTGGTTTCAAACACCATTCATAAATAAGTTGAAACCTTTTACTGAATACGGCTGCAGTTTCTTAAATGAAAATATGAACTAACAGCTTGGAGTCAAATAACATTTTCCATGCAATTAATGGTACAGTAGCAATACGGTACTACAGATCTCAGCAGTTGGAGCCTGAAATGGCTGCCTCACCAACTGCTTCCTACTCCCCTGCACGCCTGGCCAGCTGGAGAGGTATGCATGTTAGCAGGCTCCTTCTTCTGGAAGCACCCAACAATTCTTCTGAAGGCAGTTATTTCAACTTTTTAAAGATGAGAGAAGCTCGTGTTCAGGGACCTTCAGACACTCAACCAGGAGCTTCCTTCCCTAACTCCATCTTCTCCAGTATTGCTAATTAAGCAAATGTACACATTATAATTTAAGCAGAATTTCAGTCCTTTCTTACTTTTGAAAAAGGACAACCAGCACCACAGTATTCTGCATGTATGGGAGAAGGGACAGCTCGAACAGGTGGAAACATAAGAACATAAGGAGAGAGCTGGGGAATAAACAACAACTGTACATTCTGCATAACCACAGCCACCCAAATAAGCTCTTTCACACTGAAATTCTACAGGCACACATCTTTGGACAGAACATGACATAACTGAAATTCTTCCCAAACAAGTAAACAAAATGCATTGAACAACTCCGCAAAAGGAAGATAAGGTAAGATCACTCAAGTCTAACTATTATCTTCAATGTCCATGCTGCAGTTGAACACTAAATAGAAGCTCTGAAAGAACAACAAAGATGCTGACAAATCTTGTTGCCCAGTATAATTTTGAAGTATTGCTAACCTTGCACTTGAGAAGCTGAAACTTAGCTCTAAAGATAGGGCACCCCACCCACATAATCAGGATGCAGAGGCTTCGCAGACACATCCATTGGTGCACTATCAGGTCAGTCCATAGGGAACAGACCCTATGGTTTGCACTATCTTCTTCAGAGAACAACAGTTTTCTGTACCTTACTCTCTCCACTCGGTCCTCTTTCTGGGCAGCTAAGTAACACTACACTCTGTGCACAAGAAGTCACTAAGCAGTTAAGCAAAATTCTATCACGTACTCCTGCATTGCATAAGATGAAGTTATTAAGCAAGATTGCATTTGTCATTGAGATTTGTTACTGGTATGTGCACGAGCCCCAAGTGAGAAACGAGGGCATTAAGAATACTGAGAAATACCTAAGACCCATACAGCACACAACAGCCACATTTTTCCTTACGGTCCCAAGAGTGAAAGAAAACTGGAACCAAAGTTTTGTTTGAACACCATTACACAACAGCAAATGACAATGTGCAGTATTGTCCCAAATACTTTTTAATGATAGGGGAAAATAAAGAGAGTTTTCACAAACACTTGATATGCAAACGTTTGTCCTTTTACTCTTAAAAAGAAAGAAAAGCAAACCACAAACTCAAACAACACCGCATAGACAGTATCCACCAAAACACACAGCACAGCACAGCAGAAAGGAACACTACTCCTGCACTGCACCATACACCGAGAAGGCATTTTAAATCACTCTACCATTTCAAATACTTACTTAAAATATTTAAACTTAGAATGAAGATAAATAAGTAGTGTTATAACACAGTCCAGGAAGAGGAATGAGGCACGGACACACGAGACATACCCAAACACCTGAAGCACCACCCGACCCTGGTGCCATTTCTGAGGGGATGCATGGGCACTGGGGAGCAGAGCGCAATTAATATCGAATACTCTTTTGCTATTTCTGAGTTACCTAAACTCCTATCTGCCAATTGCCTCTTACACACACTCATGAACATTCTTCAGACCGTGTTAAGCCTTGATCAAGCAACATAAGGGAAAGATTATGAGGAGCCTTCCGTATTAAGACCTTCTCAAAGCCTTTCAAATGAGATTGTTGCAACTACAACCCGAAGGCTATTGGGAAAAAAAAAAGACCAATAAGTCATGTCATTTTAAATAAAAGATAAAGATCCCCAACTGCATTACAAGGCAGTTGCACAACTATTGAAACAACAACAGAAAAAAGGGACTACTTTCTAACACCAAATACTAGTTAAAATTAACTGATGTTGCAACACCTTCATTTTAAGAACCAAAGGAATAAATGCTGAGGCAAAGAAGTACACCTGGAGCAAAGTTATGTGGAAGCATAACCCTCAGCCTGCCGACACAGTTTTCACCTTAATAGAGAGTTAACGATTACAACACAATGTCAGAATGTGCTGTCAGGAAGTCCTGAGACCTTGGCTCATCTCTCTTAATTCGCCAGCGTAACGAGGACTAGAAATTGCACTTGAAACAAGTGCAACGTGGACATCAGCACCTATACAACCCAGTTTCCTATACCAGATATACACCACTGTATGTGGGTTAAGGTTGAGCTCACATTGCAGTCTCTAGTACAGTGGGACTGTTAACACTATTCTTTCTTTTTCTTCTCTCTTCAGGAATGGTAGAACTTGCTGTCTCCAGGATCTGTAAGTTCTTTAACAAGTTTGGTTGAGTCTGGTAGACTTCAAGTGTCACCGAGGAGGTGAGAATGAATATGGAGAAGGTAAGGCAATGTAAGCAGTGAAGTACATGCACTATACAGCTTAGGATAGAACAGGCCAACAAAAAATTAACTGTCCTCAGGTTTGAAAGACAGCCCAGTACCATCAAACTTTGCTTCATAATCAGCATGACAAAGAAGCTTTTGAAGTAGCCATATTTATACTGGCTGACTACACCACTATCTCTAATTGCTCAATGCTCCCACTGACATTTTCAGGGACCACATATTTATTTTGGTTACTGCACACAAGCATGTTGTCTGCTCAAACTCTCTAAGTTTCATTTATATTACCTGTCCAAAATAAACACCGTCATCAAAGCTACAGTCTGGGTTTTCTTATACTGCAATACATTTTCCTTTGAAATTAATTTCGGAACAAAAGAAAATTACAGAACAGGTGAAATGAAGATTAAACCGTTCACAAGAAAGCCATGTGAAAGAAAAGCATTACCAGGCCAAGATGTGCCTTGTCCCTCACTTCCTGGCTGACTGCAGTAACAAACACATCAGTGAAGCATGCCAGGCGAGCGGTGCTCAGTGAACCGTTAAGCAACCTCCCCCTAAGTTAGGGGTTGTTAAGGTCTGTTCCTCATGGCTTTTCATGTACTACAAATTTTCTTTCCACAGCTTGCATGCGTTGTCCTCCAACTCAAAAAATACTCATCAAACAAGCCCTCTATGTGGAAGTCACTTAACTCTAAAATCTGCACAGCTATCAATAACCAGGAATACTCATTCCTCTTTCACCTCCTTGTAAATACAGGCGGGATGAGTATCTCCCATCTCTTAAGAAAACTAAATTCAAACTTGGAAAAACAAACTGCACTCCCAGATTGAGAGTGCACCATATTTACTGATAAACATACCATAGAAAACCACGTGAAAACCAGAAATATTCCAGCAGGAAAATAAGAGTAAAACTGAAAGGAAACTACATATCCCACCAATTTGCCTGTCAAACGAAAGTCCTATCACCACGTTTTGGTTCTGTTTGAATAAGATTATCTCATAAAACTACTGAGCTGTGAACATCTTGCACCACTTGGTATCTTCCTTGTCTATTGCATTATGAAGTGAACAAGTCCACTCAAATTTCTGATCCCAAGGATAAGTTAACAGTATCTGAGAATTCAAAGTTACATAAGTACATCTCATTAAAGTTGATTATGATAATCCAGAGCAAGTCAGTAGGTGTCAGCTTCATCAAGGTTCATCTAATGCGATCTTCTGCCCAATTTTAGAAGCTACAGTTTAATCAGCCCATTATGTGAAGACTTCTAACAAGATGTAGTGCCAGGCGATCTCGCCTAAGCAATGTTTTGTGAAATCCCACTCTAAAGCATAAAGACATCTCACAATTCGGGTCTGGAAACAGCCCCTAAAAAAGCTTAACAAAATTCTGTCTTACAGATCTGAGGCTTTTCACATACACGTTAAAAAAGATGTGGTAATTAAGAAAACTAACAAACCTCTAGACAAGTTCAGAAGACTACTTTCTCCATACAAATCATTAAATAGGCAGATGATGAGGTATATGTGCAGTTGCATCAAAGTGACTGTGTACCTTCACTGAACTAGAGCTGGTAGCTGCAGAATAAGGCATTCTGTACTACTGCCAACCCATCCCATATATAAAAAGACAAAAGCACCGGGATCAAGACCATTTTTCTTTTAGAAAAAGAAGGTTATTATTCCATTCTACTCAAGGTAGACTAACGTATCGCATCTGAATCTGCAGAGACAAGAATGAGAGTACCAAGGACCTCAGATCAATATGTAAAATGTGAGATGTTTACCAGTGCTTTTAGTTAAATAGCGTATCGTATGAGCTGCCCTACAGTTTGAACACATAAATGATTTCAGAAAGCACAGTTAGTTAAAATGAAGTTAAATGTTAGTTAAATGAAGAATAGTAAAAATCGAACAACAAAGCCATCTGGACAGCTGAGTAAATGTACCTGCAGGTACGGGTTTAGCACTGCTGCCTCTGCATTCTCCATCTTCCATGTTTTTGCTTGTGCTCTTTTCTTTCATGAGAGGAGCAGTACTGTCAGCAGGTATTTGCTTGCTGGATGCGGTGTTTTCTCCACTGTCTGCCTGATTACTTTTGCTGTTGGCTTCAAGTAGAGAAGTGAAGTCCTCAGACTGAGCAGCTTCATTCGCATCCAGCTGAGAGGAGCTTTTACCCTGTGCCACATTCTTTGAAGACACAGGAAGAGATTCTTCATCACTGTCAAACCCAAACGGATCCTCCGTTACCTCATCTTCAACTCTGGGTTTTTTAGGAACTTCGGAAACATCTGTTTTGACACTGGGCCTCTTCTGTCCTAATTTGGCCATGAAGGTGGTTTCTCCCCATTTCGTGCTAAGGGTGGTCCGTTTGTTAGAGAATACTTCGTCAAACTTGGAACTGCCGTTTCCCCCTTTCCGGCTGTAGGTCTTTCCAAATCGGGATGTCATTTTGGCTCCTGTTTCATATTCTCTGTTGGAAAAAAAGTGAAAGAAACAAATTCACAAACTTTTGAGCATAACTGATTGCAACTCCACCATTTGCTGGGCCCATAAGCACCAAGCTTCTACATTTAACACAAGCAGCATCACCTGCGCCATTCTACAGACCAGTTCATCTAGATAGGATCACTACTACATGCCCCATGCTTCCACAGCATTTAGCTTACCATCCAGTGTAACTCAAAGCCAAGTTATCTGCATGTATTTAATCAAGACATTGCATGATAAATCCTTCCAAAGTTCCTGCTATCCATACATACTTTCTGGTACTGCTTTGTTCTAGCTTCATATTTTCATGTGCAGATGGTACTGCCTTCATGAAATATCAGAAGAAAACACATCTAGAAGTAAAGCTCTCTGCTCAAGTCCAGTAACACTGTACGTTCTCAGAAAGACTCTTTCTAGCTAAAGCCTTCCAGATACTAATTCACCACAAATAATGATGACAACTTCACCCCTTGCTCTTCTCACACACTCAGGCTCACTTAGCAAGCACATTATTTGCCCATATGACATGCGTGCTCATGGTCAGGACTGGTACACAGCAGTCCTCCAGGAACAAGACTGATATGACTGAGGGAAGGGAACGAGGAGACCCTTCTAAATCCCCATCAGAGAGCATGGAGGTCAGCTTATGTAAGACAGCAAGAGCCAAGATTGTCTACCAGCAGCTACAACTGCAGCCTGATCCACAGCTTGCTCTGCCAGAAGAACAGAGTTTAAATATAAACAAATTAAACAGCAACAAATTTAAACAGTTCCCTGCATGTGTTCTATTCCTAGTTTTGTTCAACTCTAGAGGGAAGACAGACCAGTTTGTTGCATTTCCCCTCCTTCCCAACACAAATACTCAAGCTATGGGACAAATGGCAAGATAACACAAAACAAGTGCAATTTTTATAAACCAGAATTTGTTGGGTTTTTTATATATCTTTTTTTTATTTAGGCCTATACATCAGTAAGAGCTGAGCTGGAAATTCTTTCAGTCTCAGTCTAGTCAAGTACATCTTTCTGTCTGAAAGCACTCTCCATTCGGAAGAAAAGCCTGCTAAAAAGT
>VXAB01013790.1:0-28419 GCA_013399175.1 Odontophorus gujanensis
TTTATTTATTTTTATGAAAGTGAAAACAGCATTCCTAGTCTGTTATTCACTTCAGGGGTCCTGAGGCTTTTATTGTATTATGTAGTGTCTTTGAGGAGTTAAAGAACTTTTCCAATATATTAAAGATTATTCTTCTTTAAATAGAATTGAAAAAGAAATAAAAACCCAGCTGTATCTGCTCTCTCCAGAAGCAAGGTGGTCTCTGCTGCTGTTTACATGCACCAGTCCTGACCAAGGGGGAGTGAGAACAGTGCAAACCTGGCGGGAGAGGCTGTGGTACATCTGCCACTTCTCATTACTGATCCTGCAGACAAAAGGATGCTGCCATTAACCTCTACAGCCTTATAGCCTCCAGCTCAGGGACTGCCTTCTGGCATGAGATCTGTTGTGGAAGGACCAGCTCTGCTGGGGCCTCAGGCATGTGAGTGCCATCTCTTTTTCAGCCTACAGAACCCAGTACCTTATGGCCATTGCCTGGCATGGTGCTGGATCACCACGGAGGGACCCAGTAGTTCTCTGGCAGGAGATGAGACTAATTCTCTGACAGAAATAATATGGGTGGTTCCTTGGACAGAAGAATTCCTGCTGTGAACTCATTTGGTCACAGGATATTGTATATTTTCATGTGAGTCCCTGTCATGATGCCAGACTAGGTGTCACCACCCACCAACTGAGCAATGATCTGAGCTGCTGCAGGTATCAAGTCCCCAGTAGTACTGAATGCTTTGATAGCCACAGTCCTTCAGGGCCAGTTAGTGCATCAAAGCCGTCTGTTGAAAAAGTTGAATTCCTGCACGTCTCTCTGTTCCTCTCCCAGTGCCCTTTTGATGGCATGAAGGTATCATTGCAATCCCTGTCACATCATTGCTCTTTTTTATTCTAAGGAAATTTACATGGTGAACTAGGATCTGCCTGTGAAGATATTTGTCCGCTCCTTCATCATACAGCAGTCACCTGTGGTCACAACCCTGTGTAGTACCACAGCTGGTGGCTGCTTTGTCACAGAACAGGCAATTGAAGTCTAAGCTGGAGACATAGCAGTAGGAAGAGCTGTGCTATAGAAAGGCAGGTCCAGATTTGAGATAAATATTGCTATACATAAAACCAGCATGTCCTGAGCTGTAACATGAATTGTTGTCCCAGGAAACCACCCTGTGCAGGTGCTATCTGTGATGATTCCTCATCACCCTGCAGACATGATCGTGTGTGGCTATGAGCACAGCAACCAGCCCACGAAGGGCATCGTGCCCAGTCCTGCATTTCTCCCAAAGCCACCTCTCCTGTCACTCCCCCAACAACACCTGCCCAGAGCCAGGGGTACAGATGAATCAAGCTTTTGCAGACATGCAAGTCTGAATCAGGATGATCTTGTATCCTACGTGCAGCTGTGAGCCAGAGTCTGGGGAGGGAGAGGAGCACCCACTGTGGGAGTCACTCCTGCAGTGGGGAAAAGCCAGCAAGTCCTTTCAGAGAGGTTTCAGTTGCGAGTCCAGATCCAAATCATGCCGTATATATTGATTTCTATTATTTCTGAGGCTATCAGAGGATGACAATTAATTTCAGTGTGCTGGGATTTTTTTCTGGGGGCAGGTAAAAACTGGGAAGCTCTGACAAGCTGCTCTTTCAGGTGTCATTCAACCTGCAGCAGCACTTTATATCTGGATAGCACTGCGTAAACACCGCTGAGTCAAACCAGAGATTGTATTTGGTCTCTGACAAGTCTGTCTCATTTTCTAACTTTGTGACATGAGCTATGCTGATGCACAAGTGGGAAGCAAATATGGCGAGTATATAAACAAAATAGGGAATATGAGTCAGATCCAACATTCAGTGCCTGGAAAGATGCCACATATTCTCAGGATCATGCTGTGGAGATCAGCAAGTTTTGCTAAGTTCTGTGCTGAGTTAGAGGTAAAAAGAAGAAGAGCTGGAATCCTGCATGTTGGTCAAAAGAGCAGAAGGCACAAGCCGTTATGGTCACTAGCAAAAGTCTCTGCCCTGTGTACAGAACAAGGGACAAGAAATACATCACCTTCTCAAAATTTAATAATGACTTTTTCTTCTTCCTCCCACAAAATGCTCTTTGTGGGACATGCAATCACGAGTCACTCTAATTGGCTTTGTCTCGAGGACAAAGATATCCTTTCTGGATTCAATCAGCAAATATGCTTCTGCATCTGCCTCTCTAATTTGGACAAGTGACCCTCCCCTTGTCTCCAGTTATCAAAGCTATAAGTTCTTCTACATGGCCTCGAGGTTTTTAACAGCTTTTGGAGACTCTTTCTTCATAAGGAGAAGTAACATCACAGGGTATTTAAATTAATTGGAGATAATAACCCAGCAAGAGCTGAGGCTGTACTCCTTGCTGGTCTTCAGCCTGGTTAATGACCAGCCACTATCCTTCTTCATGCCTGCAGGAAGGACGTTGTAGTGTCTGGAAAATGGCACACAAGGGCCCTGACCTCATAGTGATGAGAGCATCTTTGGCAAGTCAGGCTCATTTTCTTGGCTTCCTATTGCATATTGCATTTGAAACTTCTGAATCATGTTACTGGCTGGCCAGTTCTTCTGCCTGACACTTCCCTTTCTTCCTTTTCCTTTTTTTTTTTTTTTTTTTAAACGATCTTTGATTTTTTTTCATTGTTTTCAGGAAAATGTCCTCCCTTGGCAGCTGTTAGTATTGCAAGATCTACTGAGTAACAATCTTTTAGCTGAAGAGCAGATCAAGACTGGCTAACTGATGCTATTGATGTAGCAAAATGCAAAATGTTTGCCATACCCTCACCCTTTTGAATGAGTGCAGCTGGAGGTGCATAGGATTTGCTTCAGCAAGTACACGCAAATCCAAATTTAATTTAGAGAAAACCCATTTCAGCCCTTTTTCCCTTATTCTGTCATTACTGTCAGTCTTGATCTGTAATTTGCTCAGGGCATCATTTCAGGCATCTCCTCAATAAATGTGATAATTTTCTGTTAATGTTTTTGCTCCATATGACATAAAGTCAAAGTTTGCTATTAGACATAGACCATCAAGCTGAGTGGGTCAAAAGCGTACACAGGAACACAGCATGTCTCAAGGGTTGCAGATGATAACAAGCACATCCAAATCCCGAGGCAGTTATGAAGCATGATTCTTGAAAGCAGGAGCATTTTACCCCCTCTCTGGCTTGAGAAATGTGACCAACAGCAAAAAGGCATCTGAACCACAGGCTGCAGCACACCTCTGTGCCCAGAGATCCCTCTGGCTTCCTGGCTTTGGGACAGCATATGTCACCCAGAGCCAGGGGTGGAGAAAGCAAAACTCAGCATTGCCTCTCATTTTTTTTTTGCCTCTGAATCTCACAAAACCCATTTCAAGGGGTGCACTGGGATCTCTTGCCCATCATTGCAGCCCTGGAGATGTTGCTGGACTTCATTGCAGAAGGCTTTTAGCAGACCCATTGACTGCACCCCTTGGCTTAGCATGTAGTCCTTTCATGCTGTTCTTTTATTACTTTGTCTGTTCCTGTCTCTCCAGGGAACAGTGCTTCTTTGATATGAAATTGATAGCAGCGACAGCTATGATTATCATCCTCTCTTCTTTTGATAATTTATATTACTTCGGTGTTTATTCACCTGTCATGGCTTACTGATAGAGAATTCACCTCCACGTTGAGTCTGCCTTCAGTCCTTCTCCCCCATCACCGCAGTTTGTCTCAAGCCAGGTTTGAAATGTAGAATGTTAGTTGCAATGGGGTTTTTTGAATACTCCTTTGAAATCGCTGTTGTCATATTGTTACACAGAATAAATAAGGAAAAACAAAAACAAAAACACCATTCAAACCCAGAGCTAATGCAATTCCTCCAGTAGGTGGGATCTGCAAGCTAAGCTATGAGAATAACTAACACAGATGTTGCAGGCAAAGGCCAGGTTTACTTTGCCTAGTTTAGCCCTACAGTGCAAAGGGTTCAAACCATATATTCTTCTGGAATTAAACTGGAGGAACCTCTGTATGCCCTGCAGAGCACAGCCCAGTACAGCGAGCGGAGTGGGACTGCTGCACACAAGAGTGTTCCATGATCCTGTTCCTCTATTTTTGTCTTTCTTCACAAAAATGCACCACAAATTAAATAAAAAAATGCTAAGAAGGGCAAAGAGAAAAAAAATGCCTAGGCAACAAGGACTGAGGAGAGATTTGAGAAGAAGTAGAGGAAGCCAGGCCTGTAAAATCTGAGTCGTGCATCTTGGAGTGCTTTTGAGGGGTGAGGTGAGAAACTCGTTGGGAGATTGTAAACGCTTCACAACAGTAGCCATGAGGGAGGGAATTAATCACACCCACATAGGACAATAAAACAGCAGAAAGAGCTGGTGCTGAGGAAGGAAAACTGTGAGCAACCTTTGCTCTAAGAGTACCTGACACCTGGAGGTCAGGGCAGAAGTTCGGGGTGCTGGCACTACCACACTCCTGCTTGCACCCCTCCCTCGCTGCTGCCCTGTGCTTTCAGTTGGCTGTGTCAGGGTAAGACTTGTTTTTGCGGGACAGCAAACTGCAGGGCAGCTTTTCAAGGAAATGGATGGGAAAGACAAACAAAGCAAGAGACCATCCTCTGAGGGGGCATCCATTTCACAGCTGTCTGCCACCAGATGTAGATTCCCCAGGAGCAGGACAGCGTAAAGGGGTCTGTCTCCCACCTGGCAGAAACACAGACACGGTGCTGCAGGCAGCTCTGCTTGCATCCATGGCTCCAGCACTGCCTTGTACCTGTCAGCGTGGGGACAGCCTAGCTGTAATTGCATCCTGCACCGCAGGGAAGGCTGCTTCCCTCACAGTGAAGCTGTGTGCAGCTGAGGGCAGGCAGCATAAGGAGATTATCAGCCTACAGAGTAAACAGACCTCTCACTCAGATAGGGCAGGTGAGTTTATCTGCCTGCATTGACACCACTCAAACAATGCGTTGGTGCTTCCCAGGACATGTCCTGGTACTCTGCCTGGAGAGCCTGGGCATCAGTCATTGGCACTGCCATAAGGGGAATCACCTTGGCCTGAGAGGCTTCTTGGCCATAGGTAAAGTCAGCAGCAGTCCAAGCTGTTCTCTCTGTGAAATGAACATGCCACAGTATCTGGGATGCAAATAAACCCTATCTTCCTCTAATTAACACTTCATGCAAGACTCCAGAGCATTTGCAGGCTGTAAAACAAATACTCAAAGCTGATTTCCTCCAACCATTTGGAGACAGAGCTCTTTCCAGAACATCAACCTGAGCCACCTTGCAAGGGAAATGTGGATACTGCAGTGAATCTGTCTTACTATGAGGCATTTGTGTCCTCCCAAGTGCATCCACTTTCTGTTACTGCAGAAAAATAGTAACACGGTCATGCTTTGGTATCCTCTGCAAAGCAGTGCGTCTGCACATGAGGCGAGGCATGCTTATTGCCCCCAGCAAGGTTTAATTAGTATTTATTGTGTATATACCTAAGGCACTGCTGAATTAATCTGAGAAAAATGGATGATGCTGTGAGGTGGTTGTGACTGGAATTAGTCACTGTTGCTTTTACTTACTTTTAAACAAATGTTTCCATGTTTTAGCATGAATATTAATGCTTTGGGTTTGATTTCGTTTGCAGGAGAGAAAAGTCGCTCTGTTCTTTAGTGAGCACCAAAATCACAAATTGCTTCAAGTGAATCACCACTTTCTACACCTTTGACACATGAAAAATGCCCACAACATTCTGCGTGTCAGATGTTCCCAGCATTTTTATCCACTGTACTGGGTACCTCTGCCCTTGAAGGTGCAGGAGCTTCTTTGTGCAGCCAAGAGGTCTGTCTGCTCACAGCAGAGCAGAGGCACACCTGAGCCCTGTGTGTCCCTGAATGGAAGCACTGGACCACTCTTGGTAGCTACAAACACTTGGGAAACCTCAAAGCAAAGGTTTGTGTTATCTAATGAGTCCCAAGTGATCTTAAGTGGCAGTTTTGAGATGTTGCTGCCTCAGATATGCGTCCTATTACACGCAGATAAAGCTAAGACATTCCTTACATATTTTCTTGCTCTTCCTTCATCATTTTTAAATGACAAGCAGTGAATGTGTGCTCAAGCTGTATCTAATGAGACTGATCTTTGACTCATCTGGCTTCTCCTGAAGGCCCCTTCCCACCACTAGCTCTAGGTGAGAGAGGTAATGAAGCATTTACCAAACCACTCCTTAAATCTGCGCTGATTTCCACTAGACAGTCCTATTCATACTCCTGATGTTATGTATGTGTTTTTTCTCCTTTGAATTAGGGTCTGGCCTGAAGCCACATGACAATAAGCAATGGAAAATGTTCCAAGAATAGATAGCTTACTATCTCCCCTTTGTCAAACAGTGCCACATGGGGAACAGACAAGTTGAAAGTAGCAGCAAATTATGTAAAATGCTTGAACAAGAATTACAAGATGTGCCAGATAATGATATATTTTTTGTTTGCAGGCTTATTCAACTCTGCAACATTAAAATAAGCCTTCGGTGGTGCTTTATCCCCTAGGATGGGGCTTTCTCAGCATGTTAATGAGCCCAGCCCCATGGTACTCCTCCACAGGGGCTGCCACCATTCTCGCCTGATCAAACCCTGCAGTCTTCAGCAGAGCCAAAGAGGCTGGGGACTATTTTGTTTGGACCAAGAACATGCAATATGTTTGCTGATTATTATTATTATTATTATTAGTCATGTGTTAGAGGTCTGACAGCCAGATCTAATGTTATCTGCACAAAGCATAGATTTCTTTTCTAAACCAGTATGAATGAGTTTTAATCCCCGAGGGATTTTGGAGTTGGCTCTATTGATATGACATACAGGAACATTCTTGGGACAGGTGCCATTACAGTTGAATAGATAAATTTTCAGAGGGGGTAAGGGACAATGCTGATGTTGCTGTCTGCTCGTGTGCTGGTCAGGAAACAGAGCACTGTATTGCTGTACTGAGATTCAGGAAGGCAGGAAGCCCCAGTGGCATCTCCATCATTCTGCGTACCTCCATTTTTCAATTGTCTCTGAATTTCTGAGCTCTGTTTTCCATGGATGGGTTTTCAGTCTAAATATGGCTAAAAGAGTCCACTGTCACAGTGAGACTAACTGTACCAGTTAACCTAACGCAAGACATTGCCTTCCCTCACAGTCCCTGCCTTGTTCTATTTATGACCCTCCTTCTTGTGGCTAATCGGGAGAAATGAGTACACAAATGGTGCCAGAACAGAGCAACCATTTTGCATTTCACATATATCACACAGCTTTATTTTTCTCTCACTTTTCAGCTGTTATCACAGCATTTATGAAAGGAAGGAAATGTGTGGATGATTTGTGGAGGAACAGAATGTGCCCTGAATAGATATGTCGGTTTCCAGTGATTGGGAGCTGCAAATGCCGCACGTGAAGTTGTGCAGGGCAGTTGAGTTCAAGCATTAGCACTGGGGTAGGGGCAAGGAAGGCTTTGTACACTGGCAGGGCTCCTTGAGCTTTGCTTTTTAAGAGGCAGTAGCTGGGATATATGTTTTTTGTTTGTTTTTTTTTTTCAGACTGGAGCCTGGTTTTAAACTAAGACAGGGGAGATTTAGTCTATGTGTTAGGAAGAAGTTTTCACTCTGAGGGTGGTGATGCACTGGAACAAGTTTCCCAGAAAGGTTGTGGATGCTCCATCCCCAGAGGCGTTCAAGGCAAGGCTGGATGTGGCTCTGGGCAGCCTGCTGTAGTGGGTTGAAACTCAATGATCTTTGAGGTCCTTTTCAACCCAAGCCATTCTATGATTCTATGGAGCAATGTGACACAATAGGCAGACTGGTGTAGGGAAGGAAAAACGTCAGTGCTGAGCAGCTAAAGCGCTGATTTTGCAATGCCATTCAGCTGCCACATCTCAGCTCTAGGGACACATTCTTCCACATGTGCCAGCTTTCCTTGCCCCGTGGCCGAGCCTGTTCATGGACTTCATGGGGACGCTGATGACAGTGGTGAAGAAACGGGGTGCATGACATAACATTTGGATGCTGCACTGCCTCTTGCTTTCCAAAATATTTGATGGGCTTTGAGAAAGGTAAATTCATCCTGCCGGGGAGAAATGAGCAAATGATTTCCAGTCAGTGAGGATTTATTTGTTTAGTCTCTTCTCCCTTGACTTTATATTTTCATGTATTCTTTCATTTTGTTTGTTTTAAACATCAAACCGCATTCACAGCTTTCTGTTTTCAGTCTCTCTTGGGCCACTAACAACTCCCTGTAAGTCAGGCTCTGTTGCTGAGCCTGTTTGACAAAGCCACACTGCAGCAGCTTCCTGCTTCATGCTCCTGACATAAACACTTGAGTGCACAAATCTAAAGCTTCTTGTTCACAAATAGCCAGGCACGCTGCTTTGGCAGCACCATTCGTAGCCCTCCATGCCACAGTAACTGTCCTGTGCCAACGTTCAGGGGAAACAAAACCCAGCACCACAGAGCCGACAGAGCCAGGTCAAGCCAAGTTAATTTAAATGAATATTCAGGAGGTGTTTTTTGTCAGTCAAAGGTGAAAGGTTAATTGATGACAATTAGCTTCCAAAAGCAATGATTCACACTGGTTTTGCCTCTGCTTGCTTCCCCCTGCGTAGCCTTATTTACACCACTTGCTTCCTTATGCACGAGAACAGCCACTCCGGTCAGAATAAAAGCCCACATAATACTGTAACCCTCCCAGTAACCTACAACTGGAGTTCAGGGTGTGCATAGCAAACGGGGGAGGCATCAGAGTGAGCTTTCTGTACTGTCTGCACTTAAATTGTGGAGACCTCTGGTACTAGAAGTTGAACCCAATTCATTGTGTTTTGCCATTAACAGATCTTTTCTCAGTTAATATGCTTGTATCTTTAAAATCATATCTACTTTAGAACAGAATGGTGTCCTGTGACAATGAGTACTGCAGTTCAGTTACGTGACAGTATTAGTGCGTTTCTTCTCATCACCTGTGACTATGGAATTGCAGTCCTTTTTGCTGTCTCATCCAGTTCTCTGCTGAGAGCAGGCCAACCTGGATCAAGGTGCCTGGGGCTGACAACCTTTAAACAGCCCCTGGGATGAGGATTGTTTCAAAGAATTCCCACAGAACAGAGCTACAGCTTCCCTCTGCAGAAACCATGGCAATTCCTCTCCTCCACACCATTTACATCTAATCACATGGCCAACAGAAATACTGGCTTATGGTTTCTTGCATCACCTCTTGACTTCTGGCTTTGAAAATGGTGCCATGGATCCCCTTTGCAGTTCTTCTGGCTTAGAGACCAATTTAAGAAGCAGGTTATGTCCCAGAATACTTTGTTCAGCAGTATTATATTTCCATACATTGTAAGGTCTGGGTGAAGTCTGGTCTTGCTGATTTGTAACTGTTCTTTTCATTCGTTTGTTCTAAAAGTTCCCCTGCATCTGAATCTGAGCAGGTTCTGCTCAGTCCCTGTATAAAATACCTGCTGTAGAAGGCCTCCCTGAGCTCCTCTACCATAAACACTGATGAAAATCATTTATTTGGTTTTCTTCAGTTGTTTCTCCCCTGAAGTGCCCCTTTGGCACCTCAGTCATCTGCAGGAGATGGCGGCTCTCCAGCAGGCTGGCAAACTCTGGCAGATCTCGGCCAGGGTTTCTTTAGAGGCAGAACTATTCTTCTCTGTGCATCTGATAAGATCCTAGCATGAGGGATCTCATCCTAGGCTGAGGCTCCTGACATTACTGTTAGAGCCAACTGCTGTTATCTCCATCTAGATTTTGGAGTTGTTTCTTAATAAACAAACAGGCAGACAAAACCAACAGTAAAACTCTCCAGGTCTGATGCCTTGCAGGTGCCGGTTTTGTTCACAGCTGCTTCTGGGGGCTGTGTCCATCTAAGAAGTATTTCTCAGCATTGACTGCAGAAAGGAAATGGCTGTGGGCTGCCTCTCACAGGTATCATTTTCTTCTCTGTGAAAACAGATGGAAGCAATGCATCTGCAAGCACAAAGAGCTTTTTGTGTAACTCTCTGAATGAGCACATGCATTAGAGGAATGTGATGACAATAAACTTGCTATCATCTGCCCACACAGTCCCAGTCCTGCCCTGCACGCCCCAGAGCTCACAGCCAAGCCCCTTTGGCAGCAGTGACATTGAGCTGCAGACGTGATGCCAGATGCAGCAATGGGACAGCATGGGACGCAGGATACTTAGTGCCAGCTGGGCTGGGAAGAGCTGCTCTTGCCACAAATGCTGCAGAAAGGTTTTGATGTCACTGGGTCAACTGTACCTGTCAACACACCTCTGTGAAAGTAACGCCATCACATTCACAGCTTCAGAGGCAGCCTCATAAATCACTGTGCTCAGCTCACCAAGTTATGGGTGTTACTGATGGACTTCCAATGAGGGATCTTCTGAAAACACATCAGAGACTGAGTTGGACTCACTATCAGAGCAGTCCATCGAGGACAGAAAGTGCTGCCTCCCAACATCAAATAAACAGCACCTGCACAACCATTCAGATTCACAGATGAGTCCATTCAAGGAAAGCTGAATTTGACATTTTAAGAGCTAATTTAATATTGTTATGCGTGATCATCTAGCAATGGAGGTTAAAACAAAACTGGAAATATATGATAACATTAGCAAGGGAATGCTGAAATCTCATAGATTTTGCAAGACCAGAGAGGAGTCACAGTAATAAGTCTTCAGAAGGCTGACAGGAGAATAAACAGTTTTGGGGTTTTTTTTGTCTTCACAAGAAAGTAAATAGATAATTTAAAAAATAGAGGGTATGGAAAAGCATATCTAGACTGCTGTCATACCATAATCAAGGTTTAACCTTTAATATCACAATGTAGAAGTGTACTTTGGCAGTAAAGTCATCTCCGTCAGGTTACACAGTGCAAAGCAACATGTACATCTCCAGCATAGCACATGAGAAAAGAATGTGCAGAGTCAGTGCCAGGTTTCTGAGCAGTGAGTGCCATGTGGTGCTGCCAGAAGGGCCCCACCAGCATCACGTGTTGAAGGCCTGGATAACTGGGAAAGAATCAGAGAATTGGGATAATTGCTAGCTTTCATGAAACAGATTGTGTTTCAGAAAGGATAAAGGGAAAAAAAAGACATATTTAACTAAAGCTAGTCATTTTTTTTCTGGACTTTGGGCAGGCATACAAGTATGCACCATGCCCCATAGATCATAACCTCTTTTATTATTAATAATACATTCCAAATATGTTTATAAGGACTTTACTGAGCTTATGTATACATAAGAGATAAGTTAGATACCAGGAATAGATTGTCATAGAGATGGTATGTCTAACTGTGCAAAAATAATTAGTCTGGAGCATGAACCCTTGTTTCTGTCAGCTCGATGGATGTGACATGAGCAGGGTGTTGGAGCTGCTCCATACTATTCATCACTACTGGGCAATGTCGCACATTTTACTTTTCAGATTTTTACATTCGCACTTCCTCATGTGTGGTGGTACAGTGTCAGTACAGAAAGAGGAGTTTGGGTTACCCTATAACTGATCTGAGCACCAGAGGAAAGAAGACGTGCTGCAAGAACAGCATCATCAAAGCACACCTGATAGCCGGATGCATTGCCTTCAGAAGATAGCTATCCCGAGTGGTTTTATTTTTCATACTTTCATTTAATCGGTCTTGGCTGATTATCCCTAAGTGCTGGAGAGAAACCAATCTCACGTTTTCATGCATGAAATTTGCTTTGGCAGGGCAGACAAAATCAGCAGAAGCAGCTATTTCCCTGCCTCCAGAGGTGCAGCGGCTGTGCTGAATGGAGAGCTGAGATCGTCACTTTGGGGCTGAGCAGGTGCAGTGACCTGTCACAGCGGGATGGCCACTCCCTGGCTCATGCCCCCCCATGCCCAGCACTCCAACAGCCATCCAGCAATGTCAGGCTGGCAGCGAGGAGGCAGGCGTGGATGCTGTGAGAGCTGGAGCTGCAGAACTGTGCTGAGATGGCTCGGGGCCCAGAGCTGTTTTCTCCTGAGCTGAAGAGCAGAGAAATCTGACAGCCCTGCCAGTGACTGAGAACTTCAGGATGGGAGAGGATTTGGGAAACTGCCCTGAAAAAGTCTGCCTTCCAGTGCCTTACCACTCTTTCTGAGAAGAAATTTTTCTTAGTATCCAATCTGAGCCTCCCATGGTGAAACTTTAGGCCATTAACCACTTGTCCTATTGCTGATACCTGGGAGAAGAGGCCAACCTCCACCTCACTACAACACAATTCAGGGCAGCCCAAGAGGTCTCAGCTGTCCCATTTCTATCTTGTGAAAGGGTTGTGGGGCCACTTACAGACACCACAGTGAGGAGTTGTGTCTTCTCCTCCCACATATTTCATAGAAATTATAAAACTTGGGTGAGAATATGAGCTGTTGGGCACAGAGAGCTGCAAATGAGCATGAAGCCAGCTAGAGGTCCAGAGCAGGAGGCACAGACCTGTGTAATCTGGTGTGACATCATCTGTATTCAGTGGTGACAGCTCTCACAGAGGCTTGCCTGAGAAAGTGTAACATTCAACCCACAAAATACTGAATTTTCAGTAACGCACTGAAACATGTTGCTATGCTGATTAGTGGTGGTGTATGATGATCTGATTGCATTCAAAATGATTTCTGTCTTGCCCCTAAAAGACCAGAAAAACAGCCACAGGGCCAGTTCTGTGCCTGTGGAAACATTCCCCACTATGGCTTACCCCATGTGAGAAGTCACCATTATAATTAATGTGGAGAAAGAATTGCTAGTTGTCATCACTGACAAAGATAGACAGCCACCAAAGCTTGTGTCAAATAGCATCAGTTGTTAATAGCACTTTTTTTTTTTTTTCTGAGATGATGAGTAGCAGAAGTATAATGTTTGACTAGGATTCATCTAATAGAACAGTACATGTTGTGAATAGCCTGCGTGAAGCTTTAGAGCTTTCAGGCACAAAAATCAAACTGTATCCATTTGATTTTCTAAAAGCTAAAGTTAAACAGGAATTAATAATGCACTTGCTGCCATCACAGGTGAATGATAGAAGTCAAACAGGGCTATGGCATAGGTTCAGAGATCCTAGAACCTGGTCCCAGAGCAGCATGTGGCAGGAGGTCGGATGTGCAGTCTGG
Organism: Odontophorus gujanensis; assembly: GCA_013399175.1. Lineage (NCBI taxonomy): Eukaryota > Metazoa > Chordata > Aves > Galliformes > Odontophoridae > Odontophorus > Odontophorus gujanensis. The sequence goes on from VXAB01013790.1 coordinate 13,098, forward strand.
ACACCTCTCTTGGGCATGCATGTTCAACAGGATAGTGCTGTGCAGGAGCTGCACACATTCAACGCTGCTTCACTTCCAAGGGAAAGCACGAAGCCTGCCTGGCCCTGCACCTGGGGTCCTGGGGGTGTTCCCTGCTGTACAGCGCACTCTGCTTCCTTGGGTCTTGCTGAGCTCCTGAGTCAGGTACTGCTGAATTTCGTGCACTGACTGTGTGCTGTGTAAAAATTGTATTTTCCAAGATTTTGCATATATCAATTTCACTAAATGTCTTTCTACTAGGAGGAAGCATTGAGGATTTACTGTTGCTAGCCTGTTCGTGCTTCATACAGTTGCATCACATCCTTCTTACTCATTTTCTGTGTAAAACTGACAGTTTCTGTTTCTTCAGTGTCTATAGTTTCTATAGAAGTCTCCCCATGCCTTTACCATTTTTTGCTCTCTCTATATACCCACTGCATTAATCTACATCACAGCAGAAAGACACCTGCTCCTAGTTAAGGCTGTGAGGGTTTTTTCTGCTTTGTAGCTGACTTTTTTTTCAAGTGTGTGAAGTACACACACTTACTTGCATAACTTGGAGTCTTGTCATGAATCATGGAGATATAGGATGGTGCTGAGATCCAAATGAACGATCACTAGAGAGAAGGGCTGTAAGATCTAGCGTCTCTCAGAAAAATAAAAAATCTTTCTGCTCTCCTAGTTAAAAAGACTTATCTCTTATCCTCCAGAAATGTCAGGAATTCAAGATATAGGCTAGTTAATCCCCCAGGCACATAGCCCTTGATGAATGCACCTGTGCTGTGATGCTGACAAGGATCAGGATGCTTGATGCCGGAGGGAAAGGGCACCAGCTGCCCCAGGAGGAGAGAACATGGGCTGGGGACACAGCTGGTGTCACTCAGACTGCATCAGTGGCTGCATGTAGCTGCTGCTGGTCATAGTAAGGGGCTGTGGCCAGGTAGCCAGTGCGTGTCTCAGCCCCCCTTATCGGTATGGGGCTGCAATGTGATGTTCTCATTCATGCCATGAAGCCATTCATGTGGGCATGGATCTGAGATTTGCTGCTGACAAAGCCAGCTGGTCTGGGGGGCTGTATCCCCCTGCCACTGGCATCACAGAGAGCAGGGCAGCCTGTCCTGTAGGCTTCATGACATGTTTCACTCTTCTGCTAGTCAGACCGTTAACACAAGTCTTTTCTTGCTTGCTTTCTTGGAAAAAGAAAAAAACTCTTTCTTGGAGTTGGAAACCAGAGCTGCCTTCCTGTGCATAAAACAAATCTTGAGGACTAATGTTAGAAAATGTTTTGCTGACACATATATTCTTAGCTTAATAACTTAAGAGAGGTGGTTGCAGATGCTTGTGTGAGAACATGGAGTTTAAGAGATGTTGGAGTAGGAGTGAGGAGGTGCTGGGGTCTGTAGGCTGTACTCATCCGCATAGAAATGAAGTCATCCCAGTAAGACAGAAAAGATGTTTAACTCTAGTTTCTTTTTGTTAAAACACAAAATTTCTCCTTGCTCCAGTTTGAGATTATTTGTTTTCTGTGATGTGAGATTCCTGCTTGGGTTTTAACAAAGGCTGTTTGTAGCAGAAATGTTAAGTCATGGCCTGAAGCAGTGATTGAGCACCTGGTGGGAAGGCAGGGCCAAGCCAGGGGAGCTCAGGTGCATGCAATGTACCTGAGTGACCGGAAGGGTTTAGCCAGGATCCACCCCTTCCCAGACCTCATTTAAGAGATGTCAGTGGAGATAAGGGTATCTTGCTTGAGGTCCTTGCCTACCTGAGGTGTTCTAAAGGTAGACAAATGTTTTTGTTTTTTTTTTTCCTTTGTTTCTGTGCTTGTGGCTGCTGTGTTTAGGTTTGTCCTCAATTGCTGTAGTCTGAGACTTTGTTATTATTGCTCTGTTTTCTATAGTGTTACAGCATTACAAATGCTTGTTAATCCTTTCTGGCTAAATGCTGCTTGCAGAGGAAGGGTTTGTTAGGTTTTTTGTTTGTTTGTTTTTTCTAAGCAGTGGGAGAAGAAAGGTGAATGCTCTCCCCTTGCTTTCAGCTGTGGCAGTGACAAACCTCAACGTGCTGGGCGACTCCTCAAGGCCAGTTCTGCTGACATTTCTGTTTGCTTCCTTGCTTAGGGAGGAAGGCTTTCATTTAGAAAAAATGTCATATAGTGGCACTGAGTAAAGAGAGCTTCTCACATGTGCCCTTTGTAGCAGCAGTTCCTCTGGGATGTTTTAGTGTACATTTTCTCAGAAAATATTTTCAGGAGCAGAACTTTGGCTTAGATCTCCTGGTGGAATGAGAAGGTGTCTGAGAGACAATTTCAGACCATAGCAGCTCCAGTGCTTTTTCAGCTGATAGGGATCTCCATGAGAAAAGTTGTTGCAGGTGTGGTGTGTGTGGACATTGTGAGAATGTGTGATGGAGGTCCAAGAGAACAGGGCTTTGCAAGCATGGCCATTGCAGCTTACTCGCTAACAGGATAATGGTAGCACTATGGGAATACCTTTCTCCATATGTCCCTTGTCACCCTCAACCCAAGTTTCTGTGTGCCTGGCTCTTGGAGGTCCTCCATGAAACCCCAACGTGGGGTGCTATGTAGGTACACAAGTGCATAAGAGCTGAGTAATGAGAGCCTGTTGTATCTTACTGTGAATTGGAAGGAGATTTCATACTTTAGCTGCACCAGACAAGTGCTACTTTTGGCTGTCACTATTGAAAAAGAATATCAAAGCAACATTTTAACCAACTTTATACATTTCTGTGGAGTTTCTCCATATGGCTCCAAGGCAGGTGCTCTCTGCTAGTTGTTGTTTATCCAGTGAAGGGGGCAAGTTTGCTGCTGTTTTTCTTTACGAATTGGTGTGAGCTAGTCTTCTCCTGGGTACAAGAATACATTCTCTGTCACAGGGAGCTGTGCTTCAGGAAGCCTGAGTAGAGCGACCTATTTGGGTGTATGTGGACTTCCATGTGACCCTGGTGCCCTGCCTTCCATGTCCAGCAACAGGCTGCCTGGCTGTGTGAATCTGAGTCATTTCATCTCCTGTGCTGTATACTATGCAGTTATACTGCTAGATGTGTAGGTCAAGGCCTGCCATTTCCTACCCATGCACAGAATATCTGGGATGCCTGCAGTCAAAATGGTACTCATGAGGAAACAGAATTCCTCCCAAGCCAAGCAGAAGTTGAGAATTGTGAGAAGGGGTCATGGATTTAACTGGTTCTCTTCTAGAGATTAGATGACTTCACCTTTGTGTGGATCTACATCCCTGGTGTTTAGAAATTATTCTTGCTTTCTACATGTGGTACTTGTAAACTGTTCCCTTCCACATAAGCTGGTGTGGCTGCAGATTTGGACAGATCAGCTGTGGGCCTGTGGCCCTCTCCAGCTGTGCCCACTCACACGGTGCTGTTTCTCCCCTTTGCTCCAGAGAACAACCTTTCCCATTCTTCTCCTCCAGCATCTGCTGCCTATTTTCATCAAGCTGAACCTGCCTTTTCCTTTTCCTTTAATTGTGTTGAAGAAATGCATAGCATTTGGCTGGGAAGTGTTTCCTCAGAAAAGCAAAAACATGTATATAAGTAATGCTCAGCTTTCAGCTTCCTGCACAAAGTGGGACAAGATCCTTTCCTCTTCTCCCAGTCATCCTCAGAGGTGATCTGAGGGCAAGCTGCTGAGAGTGATCGATCAGAGAGGGAGCTATCAACTTTCCCTAGGAACTGATTTACACCAAGAATCTGAGAAGCGATCATTTTGCTCAGCATGTATCTGTGCCATGTATCATCACTAGATAGGATTAATTCTTCTTCCATGTTTCATGCCTTCAAAAATATTTTTTTCTGTTTTTTTTTTTTTTCCACAGACAGCAGGAAAATGCAGAGAGGTTAATTAAAGTTGTCTCTTCTGGACATTTTCAGCTGGCTACATGAAGATCAAGAGAAGATATCGTTTTCTTTGTTTGCCTTCCAATGTTTTGCTTTTTCATTGTTCGCTTTTGAGAATGTTTTGCTGGTGAACTTACGTCATAACATTGCTATTGTAGGCCTTGATGACTAACTTGCCCAGCACTAAAGATGGATCTATGTCACCAAGGTCACTGGCTTTGCTCCAGGCTCTGTGCTGTCCCTCCTTGCCCCAGTGGGACTATCCCTCTCTTCCACCTGCCCTCACTAGTGCAGCCCTGTGTCTCTTGGGGGCCAGTTGTCTCCCTCCTTTCCTGATCCTAAAACTCAGCACCACCTCAAGGCCCCTCCCTGCAGGCTGGGAGCACATCCTGCTGCAGCACATTACAGCACTTTCCCAGAACTCTGATGCTGGGCTATGCTTTTGTAATGGTGTCAGAAGGTGAAAAACAGCTGGAAGCTGGATGTGAGTCAAATCTACAGAGAAGAGGTATGAGGAGAAACCTGCATACTTGTCCAGGAGCACAAGGATCAAGGAAATCTTTGTCTCAAGAGCTGTTTCTCATTGCTTTGATTACTGCCCAGAAAATGCCTCTGTCATGTTTTCTGGGCAGCCAGCTGGGTGGCAGCAGTGGTACCTGTCAAGTGATGGGATCCACTGGGAAAATGCTTTTGCATGTGCAAAAGAGAACAAACAGGAACATGTGACAAAGCTTACTGAAATGGAAATGAGCTGCAGAAGGTAACCCAGGAGATGAGGCTAACCTGCCCAGGAACCCAGTGTTACAAGAGCGGAACCTGGGCAGGATGACAGCTGCACAGTGAGAACAAGAAGTGAGCTGTTGTCCTCCTGCTGCCTTTGGGTGGCTTGAGACTGTCCACACCTGGAGTGAGGCTCTCAGGCTGTTGCCTCCTTGGTCAGTGCAGTGGGAGTGATGTGCAGGAGGAGGCAGTGCTGTGCCCAGGGTGATGTGTATCAAGGGTACATCCCCAACAATGGATTCCCTAAGAGCTTTGCAAACCCGTTGGTTACATTGCACTGGGTAGATGTGCGTGATAAGACGTGACTTCCCCAAAGCTTCAGAAGAGAAAAAGGAAAAGGAGAATCAGAGAGATTTCCTGGTTATGAAACTGATGAGGTGGAAATCAAATGTGGTTCTGGGCTGTCCTGCGTGTGGATGCCCTCACCTGGGAGTGCTTATCAGAAGGATGTTGCTTGCTTTTCCTTGTCATATGCAACCTTTGGGTTATATTTTGCCTTTGAATTCAGTGGCATAATGTATGAAATGTCTTGTTGGTGCAGCCAGCTTCCCCTGATGTGTCTGAGGATTTCCTGCTGGCTGAGACTGCATTTCCCTGTTTTGTTTATTCTGTATATGCATGTGCTTTTGCAGTGCAGGGTTATTTCAGGCAGAACAAGACTTCTCTTGAGGGTGGCACTTGTGGCTGTCATTTGAGAAGACTGGTGTGATTGTTCATTAGGGCTCACAACATGCTTTAAAACCAGACAGGTCATCATATCAGTTGACGCTACTCCTGGATATTCCTCTGCATTCCCCACACTGGTCTCTGCCTTATGCTCACACAAAGTTTGTACAAACTGTATTCCCATCTGTTTGGCTTTGTGGTTGTGGATCTGATTCCTTTCCTGTGTTGTTACAGCAGCTCTCCACTGAGCCTGTACCCACATCCTACCCCTTCCTTCTTCATAATCTGGCTGAATAACAGTGGGTTTTGATTTGTTGTTGCTCCCATAAATATTTTACAGTTTTGCTTGGAAACAATGCCTTGCAATTTCCAAATGCTTTCAGCAAATCCAAAAGTCCCTACACAAATATTTCTTTTTCTACATAGAGATTATGATAAAATAAGAGTATATCTGATGTTCCCAAATCAGGAAATTGCATGATGGATAATTCAGCTTCTCTCTGTCCTCTGCAGTTTACAGGTGAAGGAACCCAAAGGGGGTGAGCGCCTGGGGGGTGTGTGTTTGCTCCCTCTTAGTTGGTAGCTATTTGACTAGCTCTGCTTCTCTGCTCCTTCCTTGGGAGCTGCTCTGCAAGGTGCTGAGAAAGCTCATCTGTTTGAATGATCCAGACATCCCTGCTGGCAGGACACCCATCTCCCAGCAAGGCTATTCAAGTCCAGCAAAAATCACCATGCAAAGCAAATGGTCTCTGGGTTTGTACTGAGGGGTGGGTGGACAAGGTATTCAGACCAAAGTACCGTGCTTTGTGAGAACAGAGCCCAGACTCAGTCACATGGGGTGCTAAACACTACATCCAGGATTACTTCTTGTTCCTGATCTGACCCAAAAAAGCCCAGTGCTGATGTCAGGGTATTAGTTTTATGCACAGATACATGATGAGTTTACCATATGAAGTGTGAAGCCACCTGCCATTTCTTGCTCTGGGAATGAAATCATTAGAATGGGGGGTGGAGGGAGAGAGGAAAAGTACATTTCCTGCTAAGATAGCCTTGCCTTTCTTTCAAGCTGTGGATAATAAAACACTTATCAACAGGCACATGCTCCCCTGAGGCTACCCTGGGTGTGATTCCCAGCTGCATGGGCAGGGTGACCCTAGTCCCCCTCCCTGCTCTGGGACATGATCTCCTCCAGAGAAATGTCCCTGTCTTGGCTGTCCTCTCCTTCACTGTTCCTACTTCCAATCTCCTGATGTGCTCAGAGTGTCATTTAGGTATTCCCTCCCCAGTCCCAACAGTGTGTGATCTGTGGGATGCTGAAGACCTGCAAGGCTTCAGTTAGCTCTGCACTGCTGCCCCACAGCAGGGCATGGCCTCAATACACCATCCCCGCTGTCCCCCTGCTGCGTTGGCTACCACCACAGCAGTGCCACCCTGATGTGAGCTGTGGCCAGGCTGGTTGGCTTGGGAACTGACTGGTAAGAAAGGACCACAGTGGTTTTTTCCATTGTCAGCATAAGTGGAAAATATTCAAATGCGAAGAAAACCCCAAACCACAGTGAAAGCTGAAAGGAAACAACACGATCAACAGAGTAGGGTTTTTTTTCTTTTAGAATTCAAAATCTGCGCAAATATAAGAGAACTATTCTCATATATGTACATATTTTTTCTGTCTAATCTGGTTAAAGCAGCTGACAAACCTTTGGATGTGAGTTATGTTTTCCTGCTTTTTCCTTTATGCTGGACTAGACTACATCCACATGCCAGTGCTGTGCATTAGCTCTCATCTGGCAGGATGGGAAATGCCACTATGATGCAGTTTCAGTGGGGTCTTAACTCATGTGGAGCAGGAAGCCCCCTGAAGGGTATGCATGCCATCAAACCAACATGCCTGCCAAGACTGTGGTGACACAAGGACTGTGACCTGTCTGTATCTTGTCATAAGACAATTATGCACAGGATATGTTGTCATTTTGACCTTAGGATTTTGCCTACCGGTTCCCTCATGATTTGAGATTTTGACCTCTTATTAGTTAAAAACACTGTGTAGGTAGATGGTGCTGATTTAACAGCTTGTTTATCTACTTAAACTCAAGTAATGTAGCAATAGCATCAGCAATCTGGTTGCCCTAGACCAGAAATGTTAAAATCCCTTGAGGCTCACAGTTCACCAGTTGGCACAGGGAACAGATGTTGGTGTCCAGAGCAATGGACATGGCTGGGGCTGTGACTTGTCACAGCAGCAGGGAGGTCCCTGGCAAGCACTGTTTGTGCTTTTTTTCTCCCCACCTGTATCTTTCTGGCCTAGGTACTGGTACTGTCAGCTCAGTTTAAGTTCAAACCACCTCTCTGCTTCCTTTAATTGAGGATCACGTGTGCTACAGACTGCTGAGCTGAAAATAACTGCATGAGCCTTTAAAGCAGCCTGGGCAGGGAAGGGTGGAGAAGAAGAACCATGATGGACTCTGTCAAAGTGTCAGAGACTTCCTGAGTGCCTCCCTCTCCTGCAGAGGGTGGGAGACTAAAAGGAGAAGGAGGAATAAGCAGATGAGCCAGTGAGAGCATGGACCTTTGAACTTGAAGGTGGTGAAAGCACAGTGCAAATTAAGTGTCTTATCTTAATCTCCCAGTCTCTGTCTCTAACACACTGGGGAAACTTGGTGTTTTTCTTCTTCTGTACTGGTAGAGCTATAGAAGCCTATGGGTGGCCAGTCATTTCATCTAGGTGTCATCTGGGCTTCTATCTGGGTGACATTTTCCTAGTCAGATCTTCTCTGTGGACACAATGTGTCAGTAATCATCAATTTTCTCTCCTAACAGAGACTGGCAATGCTGCTTGTATATCAGCTGGGAAGGTGGAGATGTAAGGAATGACAGCAGCTTGTTTCTCATCAAGTGTATGAAGTCATGAACTGGAATTTTGAAGTTTCTCCCAGATGGAAACCTTCCTCAGAAGGGAAAATGGTGGCAAATACTCTTGTTCCCAGCCTGGTAAGTCAAACGTGTCTGAATTTGGGTCTGTTCTAGAAGTGGATGAATGTATGAATCAATGCATGACATATGTCAAAGCTGGGTGATGATGCACCACGTTTGTAGGGCATGAATTGTGGTTGCAGGGTACCCATGGGCTAAATTTCCAAGGTGAAGCAATGAATATAAATGAGTGAATCTCATGGACCTTTCCTTTAAAAGAAAAAGACACAAGTGACCTTACTAGCAGGAAGGACGAAGTGTCCTGGCTGCCATTCTGGCGTCTGCTCTTCTGGTGTGAAGCACAGGCTGCTGGAAAGCTGGCAGAAGCTTTCCCATGTGGTTTCTCCCTGACTCTCTTTCAAACTCAGGAAACTTGAAATAAAGATAATATCTACTCTCTGCACTGTCAAGGATCAAAGTCTAACGTGTTCCAACAAGCTTCTCTAATCTTCATACAGCTGTGGTATCAAAGATGCTTGTCTAAACTAAATAACTGAATGGTGTGTAGTGCTACCTGAGATCTGATGGGGAAAAGGGAGAAAATGCACATTATTAATTTGTTTTCTAATTTACATGACGTTTTATGAGAGAGTGAAACTCATTTTCTCCAAAGGTATTAGATCTGGGAAATACAGCTGACAATTTAAGCCAGTAGGAAAATAAAATTGGTGTATTAGAAGCAAGGTAGGGAGGTTTTGACAAACTGATGTCCTTATCTGGTATGGCAGCAGCTGAGATACATAACTCTACTAACCACAAGTCTGATCTTGTGGGCAGATGCTTCCTTCTGAGACACTTTGGAGTTAAGTTTACCACTCCTTCAAGACAGTGTATTGCAGCCCAGCAGAGATAGTATATACCATGGATTTTAACATAAAGTACACCAATTAGAGCTAACTGCCTGCAGTTTTGTCCTTTCCCACCTGTTTCACAAGTAGCTTACAAGTTTTGTCATTCATTAATCACATTACTTCTCCTCTACATCTCTGCAGTGTACTCCTGCTGCAATGTATCATGTAATAACTGTATGTGTATTCTACATATTCCAGAACAGTGAATTTCTATGGCCCACATATGATTCCTTCTGCTACAGCAAGTGTCAGTGACATGTTGTTTAAGATCTGTCAGCTATACTATATTTAGCTTTTTTTTTTTTTAAATCAAGAGTTGCCATAGAAGAAGAAACTGTGTCATTCACTAGGATAATCTCTCCCACAAGGAGACACTTTGAACAATGGAAATACTGTGAGTACTGTAATTATGCAAATGGCAAACAATCGAATCACATTATTAGCTAAAACAATTCATGCTAAATGATGAAGAGGTACAGCTGTATATACCTCAGCACCTACTGAAAATATGCTGTTTGCAGTTGTCTGAGGTATTTGCTTCTCGACGCATACTCTGTAATTTTTTGTTGCTTTGACCTCAGAGTCAACCCTAAATTAACCCTGCAAGAACTGTCCAGGATGAGGACCAACACAAGCTGATTGCACAGAGAGTTTATCTCTACTGGGAATTTGGAGTGGATAATTACATAATTTCAATTGAATTATTATTTCAAATTTCAGTTGAATTATTATTTCAAGCCAGAGGAAGTGTCTCAATGCATGCCAATTCCACACCTTGACTCTGCATTTTAGTGTTATCTTCAACTCCAGTTTGCTCTTTCAAGGAACTTTTGTTCCCCGTCAGCCTCAGATGTGTCACCATGTCTGTTAGCCACGGGGATTTCCTTAGCCCTCACATACATGTTTGTTTCCCTAGGAGTATGATAAATTCTAAGAAGCAAGCAACAGAAGTTCTAGCTTATTTAGAGATACTAAATTTGGTGGCACCCATCTGCTCGCTGGGAAGCAGTAGGTTTCATGGGCTATTTACAGCCTGCAGGTAGGTAAGACTTGGTGAGATCTACCCACCTGGGACAGGTGTTGTTCTTACCTGAAAATGACAAACCTGTGTCAGACAGAGTCCCACCAAAAGAGCAGGAGGGCTGAGTGGTCCTCTTGTCAGGACCAGGAGCTACAGCAAGTCCCAGTTTTGGGAATAAGCTCAGCAGGATCAAAGATTTCATGCTGCACAAATAGAGATTTAGGGAGGGCATGGAACTGAAAGAAGCTTGGTACAGGATTAGGACTCATCTTCTGGAAGAAAAAGACTCTATTCTGAGGATTTTTCAGTTTGAGTAACTAAGTGAGGTGCAGAAGTGCCTTGCAGGGAGACCTGAGTCAGAGGAGCCTGTCTCTAAAATGCCAACAATTTCATTAGGTCATGTATTGCAGTAAAGTCAATGTGATTTTCCACTTTAATGCTTGTCTATTGCTACGAGTGGTTTGTGGATCTGGAAAACCATCATCTTACCTTTCTGCTGGGAGCAGTAGACTCAGACAGGGTAATGCTGCACACCATATGCAAGATAGGCTATCCCCAGCAGCCTGCAGGCTACTCTTCTGTTATCAGTGAGAGTACCTTTAGAAGCTGAAATTAGAGCAGAGAATGTGAATTTGATAAAACCCTCTCCCAGTGGGGAGTAAGTGTTTGGATTAGGATTAGAGCTAGGTTTAGGGAGTCCATGCTGGCCCTACTCCTACACCTGCAATCAGTGCAGAGGCAGGTACTGGACAGAGGCTGGGTTTCTTCTGAAGAGTTAGCACTCAGGACGTGATCAAGGATTTTGGAAGTCTGGATCTGATTTTCTGCACAACCATAAACTTCCTGGGAGATGTTGGACAAATCTTGCAGCTTCCCTGCAGCCTCTCTGCCACCAGTGAAAGAGTGCTTTTGTACCTTAAAGCAATGTGAGGGCAACAATAGAAAGAGTTCAAAGCATATGCTACTGTAAGGAGAAACACAACCATAAATGTAATAGAAGGTTCATTAATCATAATTGCTTGATGATGTGGTAGGAAAAAAGGAAACACAAAAATATCTGAGGAAAAATAATTCAGATACACGTAATCAAGGACTAGGGAAGATGGAGATTTACAAAGAAGGATGTCATAGAAAGACAGTGGAAACAGGCTGGAATGAAAGAGCTATCACTGATGTGATACTATTATGCAGCTTTATGCTCTCCTAATGCATAAAACCCATGGTAAAGTCATCTTCAAGCATTGCTGGGCTGGGACTGTAAAGCAAGCAGTTTCCAGCACAGAGGATGATCAAGTTGCCGTCTAGAACCCCAGGGTACTCTCTGGGATTGCTAACCCCTTAGAGCTTCTCTGGGGCTTGAATGCATCCTTCATTCTTATGCACAAAGATGACAGCTGTTTTCAGGCTTTCTTCCTCTTCTTTGTCCATATGAAATTATCATTCTCTCCGAAGATTTGCAGTGAGGAAGAAAAGTGGCAAATTTAGGCTCCTTTCATTCTTTTTAACCCCTACATAAAAATAGCTTCCATCACTCCTGCTGCACTATAGTGCTTTTCCTTAATGTGCATCCTTGGAGGTCCGTTGGTCCTTTTGGAAGGGACACAGGTCCTTAAAAAGGAAAAGCAGTATAGCAATGACCTTCAGATAGAGTAGGTTTATTTGCATGAGCATATCATTGCAAAAATATCTGTGTAAGATACTAATGAATGAGCATAACACCAGTGAGAAAGATTACATTCTCCACAGTTTTTAAAGCCACTCAAAACACCTCCTGCCTTGAGAAAAACATTTCAGAGCAGGAGAGTACGTCCTGCCCACTGTCACAAGACCACTCAGCAATGCCTATGCTGTTCTGACAAAACAGCAAGTCCCTGCAGTTCAAGCAGGTCCAGTCAGGTCCAGCTGCTGGCCACAGACTGTTCTCACATGGGCTCATGTGGGTCTACGATGCAGTAATTTATTGCTGCTGTTTATCCTGGGTTGATTTTGAATGAAACCTCTCTATGTTAAAATAAATAGATAAATAAATAATTAAAAATAAGGCTTTGTACTGTGGGGCCTCTCTACTGCTTTTCTTTAAAACCAAACCAGGAAATACACTGGACTGAATAGTACTCAATCTCACTTTAACTTTGTCTAAAGAAACAAATCTGCAAGGGCTAGGGCTAGGAAAGAAAAAAAAAAGTTTCCCAGCCTGCTTCTCTCTCTCCTGCCATCTGGACATTTAGCTTTTTCTCTGGTCGTGGATACCCCAATGCAGGAATTTTTTTTTCTGTCGATTCATATATTTTGCATTTAACTCAAAGCTGAATATGCTCAATGCTGCCTACTGGGCGTGTTCCTGGACCCCTCGTGTATGAATCCTCTCCTTTACTGAGCATGAGCTCCAAGCAGAACTGAGAGTTTCATACAGCCTAAGATCCAACAGGGGAATCATCAAGGAAGAGAACATGAGTACCTACAGACTGTTAATGCTCACTGCTTTAAAATACCACATTTCAGGAAGGAAGCGCGTTTGCTTATGTTTTTGTTCCCCGTATAAATACCAAACATGTTTAAAAGTTAATTCCAATGTTTTTGTCAGTCCCCATCAAAATTCCTTGACTGGACAGAAGGTCACCACCAATTCTTTTGGAGAGCACCTTCCACCTCTGCTCCCTTCTCCACCAGTGGGGACCTAGGAGATCACCTGGGGTGACTTCAAGAGGAGATTTTCAGCTGTAGTCTACTGAAGACTGATGGTATTTCTACCCAGATTTTCATCTTTGGGTTTCTTTATTTCACCTCTCCATGACACTAGAAAGAGAGCGATGGGGAAGACAACAAGTGAGGAAAAATAAGTGTCCCCAAAGTATCCTGGATAATTCTGTACAAAGACACCAGAAGGGATGAGAACTGTCAAAAATTAGTGGTGGAAATGAATATTTGTCCTCTAGGATGGCCCTGCCTGGACAAGAATGGTACACAGGGTACCTATGATGTGTTTCGTGCTAGTCCTGTGCATAAGCTGGCAGCTGGCACCCATCTGCTTGATGCCCACTTCCCACCTCTCTGGCATTCAGCTTTCTCCTCTGATACATCCCATAGCCCCTTTTCTGTTCTCCAGGCACCTCCTGGCTTGTGGCTAGGTAGCTGAAGTTCACCTCCTGAACAGGCTGTTTGGAGAAGATGGTTTCATAAATCCATTGCATGGGCAAATGAGACCAGTGGAAGCTGAAACCACCACACTGTCTGATTGCACTGCGCTGTGCTGCTGCAGCAGGAAATTATAGACCCTGTCACTAACTCAGATTTTTAAAAAGATTAATTTATTTTTTTTTTTGTGTGGATGGGATTTGCATGTGAAATGATACTTATTAGGAAATAATTGCAAGATAAGGCCATCGTTGTGCTTCCAGGCAAGGCTGATTTTCATCTGCATCAGAAATAATGCCTTCCCTCTCCTGGAAACACTGTTGACAAAGCTGTGCATTTGCCATTGGTCACTGAGTCAGGGAAGTGCCTGAGCCAGCAGGACCCTTCACCAGTCCTTAGAAACATAGAATGGCTTGGGTGGAAGGGGACCTCAAAAATCATCTGATTCCAACCACCTTCCCTGAGTAAGGTTGCCAAGCTTGTGGAGGGGCCCAACTTTAGTGCCTTGGCACAGATGCATGGAGCATGGAAAATAAGCAAGGGGAACCTTAGTGAGGAATCAGTCACATCTGTGAGGGACCCTGCACTGCACCCATCTGGACCAGGTGCTGCCCATCAAGTGGCAGATGCCTCGCCTGCAGCCTTCATCTCCTCTGAGCTCCTGAGCAGTGAGAGGTGCTCTGCAGTACCTGGGCCTTTCCCACCAGAGCTCTTGCTGCTCACTGTGCTGAGAGCTTCTGAGCACTTCTTGCACCAGTCATGCATCAGTGGGGCCTGGAGACAGGGACAGGGATGCAAGGAGCTCAAATGAATTTGTTCTTTCATCACACTCAAAACCCTTTGATTTTTCCACCATGAGAAACAAAGTATAGCTGGAAAGGCATGGCTATTTGTTTACATTTAGAAGTGGCAAAGACCTTCTCTATGTGAGATGGACATTGACATGCCATTGAACCTACTGTGAAGAGCACTAGAGTTCTGCTGTCTTGCTTGTACACTGAGCTCCTGCAGGATGTGAGGAGAGGGCTCTAAATAAAAGAAGCAATTCTGGTAGTGTCTCAGCTGAAGAGTAACAATGCAGAAATACCACAGCTACAATTTAGACAGGGAGATACAGCCTCCTGTAGGTGCAATGGCACGAAACATATGAGGTGGCACCACCACCCCTGAGCATTTGGAAATGATGGAGAAACAAAACAAATACAGTGTCTCATTCAACAGCACTTTGAGCAGCATTATTGGCAGCATTCAGGCCTCAGGGCAAAGACACGGAGGGGCTGTAGATTCCCCTGCTCTCCTCCTGCAAAAATGTTCTGCACCTTTTCAGCAAGGTGCAATTTAGGTGTAAAATGTTTTGGCTCTCCCATGGATGGTAATACGAGGAGCAGACTCATATGGAATTTGGCCCAGAGAATTCATTCAGTAATAAATAATGGTTCACTTTTCATTTGAAGTAGACACATTACCATGACAATGCAGCAACAGAGAGAAGTGCAGAAAGAGCCTACCAATGCAGAAATTATCTGTCTCTCGAGTGTGGAAACGTTGGACTATGTGGATGTGCAACGAACATACAGCTACCTAAAAGTCTTGGTCACTAATCACCTGCAGCATGAGCAGCACTTCCTCTAGGTACCGTCCTCCCTCTCCTTATCACCTCCTTCAGATGAGGAGCTGGGAGACAAATAGGATGAGGCCAGAGAAAGCTAGGGTGCCCTGTAAGGAGGATAGCAGAAACAGGGGCTTATGTCCTGAAGGGAGCTAATGTGCATGTGCAGTGCTGGGGACAAGGAGCCATGTGAGACTTTTGCACATATTTGAGATTTTCCTGTTGATGGGGCCTTGCCAACAGCCTAAGGAAAAGTTAAATGACTAGGACATCCCTGAGAAAAAAGCAGATCACAACTTGGCACAAAGCTGGTTCTGTTGGTAGTGCATAATTGATGTAAAATATATTACAAGACTCAACCATACTGTGGACCATCAGCGCACGACAGCCCAACCCGGCGTAAGC
>VXAB01013790.1:28589-58682 GCA_013399175.1 Odontophorus gujanensis
AGAGAGAGAGAAAAGAAGGAAGAAAGGAAGAAAGGAAGAAAGAAATCAGCTTCTTCTTTAGGGCACTGCCGCTAATGGGGGTTGATCACTTCCTATTTCTGTCTGAATTATTCTGAGTGTGAAGCATGACAGATTGAATTGCTGCCCAACATCTTATTAGGTTTATTTACTTAAAGGCAAAAAGCACAGGAAGTCAAGATGATGATATCCAAATTCTGCCTCCCTTCCCCACCATCACCCTTACCTGACAGTGTAGCAGCACGCCAATCATTTTATTAGGGATCCTCAGCAACACAGGCAGCAGTGAGAAGCAGAGACCCTCATACATCAGGATGTGTCCCTCCAGAATATCTGCGAGCTGCCCTGCTGCTGTCTCCAAGGCTGAGGCTTCCCTCAGAGATGCAGTGGGAGGCAGCTTGTACCCTGTGGGGGCATGATGCTGGAGAGTGCAGCCGGGATGCTGATGCTCTGCCTCGTTCATTGAAGCTCATGCAGTCACCTGGGGGATCAGGGAGTGGGAAGGGAGCTCAGATGTGGCCACCTTTTCTATTCTTTATCATCTCTGAGAGTGAATTCAGAATGAATCCCTGCGGATAGGAGGATGCTTTGCTCTGTTCTCAGCCAGAAAGTCTCCAGGCACTTCGGATGCATCCTCACAGCCCCACTCAGTGGATAAAATTACATCTGTACACGAACTCAGAGCTCACGAAATGAGTAGATTATTAAAAACGTATTTATTACTTCATAATTTAAAAGAGTCCTCAAGCGCCATTATTATTCACCTGTAATATTGCTGTTTGCTCCCCTTTGCCTGTAGTGCTCTTTCAGAAGTCTGAAAAGAACATTTCTTTCCCCATCAATTTTCTCCTCTGGCTTTGCTAAACACTAATGGTTAGTAGCGGTGCTGTTTGCAGCTGTGTTATTTTTGAGGAACCTGGCAGTGTGACAGGAATGACACTTGTACAAGCTCTCAGGAGATGCTTTTGCAGAATTTCATTCCAGGCTGTTCCTGGGTGAGGTTCCCACCCTGCACAGAGGGAAAGGCGTTCTCATGACACTGAGCACAGCTTCTCTGCATGCCAGCAGGAAGGTCCTAGGGACAGCTCCTGGCAAGGAAGGCCACCTGGCCGTGCTGCAATCCGGATGAATTGCACAGGATGTGTCACGTGGGAGTGAGCTGCCCCACGTCGCATCTGTCCCCAGCAGAGATGGGCACAAAGCAGGGCCTGTGCACCCTTGCAGCCCCAAGAAGAGAGAAGGGAAATGGTGGGCAAAACTGTGACCCAAAGGAAAAAACTGAAGACCCTTGCTGTTAAAATACCAAACTGTGTTTTAAAATGTTTCATTTCCACTCCAGACTTGCACCTTGTGCTGTTTGGAAAAGATTCCCAGTTTTGTGTAGTTAATGAAATTCTGTCTATAAGCATGTGCTCGTTTTGGGAGACAAATGCATTACCAGCATAACTGAGTTTTGTACAGATCTGTGGCTTACGGGCTCAGATCTGTCATTTCATTTGGGATTCAAGTGTGTGTTTTTGGGTGAAGGCTACAAAACAAAGCCGGCATTTTCTTCCACTTGTCCTTCAAATTCTGATCCTGGAACAGAAATCTCAGGTTGCACACAGTCTTTTATATATCAAATACAAGTAACTTTGCCCGTCTAATGAATCAGAAAGAGCTTGCCCATGCCTGGAATGAATGGTGTAAGCACCGGGCTACTGGATATTTCTCTAGGATTTACAATTCCTGCCTGTGGGTTGTGTGTTTGCAGGAGAGGCTGCTGTTAATGAGTTTTATTTCTTTTCTTTTTTCTTTTTTCTTTTCCTTTTCCTTTTCCTTTTCCTTTTCCTTTTCCTTTTCCTTTTCCTTTTCCTTTTCCTTTTCCTTTTCCTTTTCCTTTTCCTTTTCCTTTTCCTTTTCCTTTTCCTTTTCCTTCTCCTTTTCCTTCTCCTTTTCCTTTCCTTTCTTTTCTTTTCTCTTTTCTTTTCTTTTCTTTTNCTCTTTATAGTCTTTAAACAGCTCTGTGCTTGATCCCATGTGAGACGAATAGATTTCAAAATGACAAAAATATCTTTTTGTGCAAAAGCAGGTCTAGTGGGTAAATTAGATTTCTTCACTATTAAGTTACAGGAAAAACAAAACAAAGCAAAACAAAAAGTGAATCAAATGAAAGGCAAAGTGAGCAGTAATGCTTTTAAAAGAGAAAACAGATCACTTATGTCAGTGGCTTGGGAAGTTTGGTGATTTTTATTTGCCTGAAGGTTAGGAACCTATCTTTAGGTGCCCATGTGTGCTTTGGGAATATTCATAGCTCTTTTGGCTTAGTGTGGTATCAAAGGACTTTTTTAGGTTGGATAGCACCTCCAGAGATCACCCAGAGCTTAGATCTGGTTTCTTGAACTTTGTCAGCCTCACAGCTATAAGGAACACAACCTATTTGGGAACAGGAAGCAATCCTTGGTGTTTTTTTTCTCTGCTTTGAACTTCCATGGGTTTCTAAACTGAGTCTGCTCTCCAGCTGGAAGTACAGGAACCCCTAGAGGTAGTCTAGCAGTCATATATATCTATTTGTTCTTCCTAACTTAATGGAACAGAGTGTTTAAAGAGATATTTAGGCAGGGGGGTTGGAACTAGATGATCTTTAATGTTCCTTCCAACCCAAGCCATTATTTGACTCTATGAATCTATGACTTTGGAGCATTCTAGTGTCTCTGTTAAGGCAACCACTTCTGTGTGTGTAGTTATTACCATACAGCCTCGTGTGTGAGAATTAGAGAGGCAAATTTGGAATTATTTTTAAAAGATTTTTCGTTTTGCCTTGAAATCACATTTCTATTACGTTTCAGTCTACTCATATGGTGTATGATGTATCTCAAGGCTTTTTTGCATGCCAGCACGTAGGCTTTGGGTTGCCTTCCAAGCCTAAGAAATGGCTGAGAGGTTGTGTACAAGCAGCCAGTGAAATTTCTCCAGACAGGATCTGCAGTGGATTTTCCTGTGCTGTTTGTGAGCCTGGATGATTGCCCTCCTCCCAGAACAGCTGCAATTTCATACAGTGGGAAATTTTTCATAGTAATTTAGCTCAGTTAATACAGCTTTTATAATAATTGGAAGCTATGGCATAGATATCTACCTGAAAATTATGTTCACTGTGGGTCCACCATTATATGGGCCAATTCCTCATTAAAGGAATGAATTAAAGAAAAGCAAGCATCAGTGGTTGGTGATTGTGAGCAGTCAGAGCATATTGTAAGAAAGCAATGTTTGTAATTAAGGTGCCAGCTCACACAGCTGGGAAAAGATTGCTGCCACTGCAGACAAATAGCATTAGTAAAATCTCATTTCATACAATGCAAAGAAAAGTGCTAGTGACAGAGAAGAAAATACAGTTGAAGCCTACGCTCACTTTTCTTCTACAAGCTATCAATAGCACAGGTCCTGGTCCTCACTGGGTCCTTATACCCTACACTGGGTGTATTGACCTTGTCAGAGAACTGGATTTACCTCTGGCTAAAATTAACAATTTGGATCCACTCAGTTCATTGGAAGTGACCAAGATTTTACACCACGTCTCTAAATCTTTCATACACATCCCTGTATGTTCTCATTGTTGCAGTGAATCTGTCTTTCAGAAACTTCAGTGATTCAGTTCTTCCAGTCCTCTTGCAAAACTGAAATACCTTAACCTTGTCAGACACGGAGGGGGGAATGCAAATCTTGTAGTAAATTTCATGGCAGTAAGTAAAGGAAGCTGTCCTGTACCCTCTGCTTCCTCCAGTCTCCCTCCTAATGAAAAGCCTGACTAAGATTGCACCTCATGTTGAGAAGACAGTTTGCTGAGCAGTTTGTTATTCAGCAGTCCTGAACATAAGTTGTGACAAGGCCTTGGTTAGGACAGTGGTGGAAATTAGAACTGGTGAGAACCAGCACAGTCACCAGTTAGGGAAAATCTGAATTCTTTCAAACTCAGACTGGAAAATGCTTTCATCTGCACCTGAGTGCTGGGAGAGTTTTTGCAATAGGCTCTGAGGACACAAAGAAGGAGAGAAATTAGAGGCACTGAATCTCAAAGAGGTGTTTGCTGATTGGAAACTGAAACTGTTGGCTAAGACTGTGTGGTCAGCCTGCTTAAGCAGGTGGTCAGGCTGAATTGCCATGTTCCTTCTGGCTTTAAAAGCTTGGAGTCTATAAACATGGAAGAGAAAATGGTGTATGAATTATTTCAAAAACACATCATAAAATTAATTATCCTTGAAGCAGAGCAATACGTTGCATATCTTATCTGCCACAGTCTAATTAGATTACTTGCATAAGAAACTGAGCAGTAAAATGACACAGGCAAGCAGAGCCTAGCATTTTGCAAAACTGGATGCATTCAGGGGGATGTTAGAGCTAGGGCTAATCACTCAGATTATAATGCTGCTTTAACTGTTGCTGAGCTTAAGAACAGCTCTGGCTCCAAGAAAATCGGGTATATTGGAGTTGGTTTGCACCAAGGTAAGGGACTACTTTGAGCTCGACTGGTCCATTTTCTGTAACAAGTGCCAGCTGACTCCAGGCAGATTTCCCTTGCCTGGGTTTGGTTCTGTCTTTTCTGGTTACCTTGATGCCCTTAGAGAAATCACCCTGGGGAGGTATTTTCTACTTTGTCCCCCAAACCACCTTCTCTTGTTGTGGTCCCCCCTTCACTCCTTGTGCCCCTCTGGCCACCATGCTCTCCCTCCTCCTTCCTTACACTCCGTGAACTTGCTATAGCATATTTATCCCTCTTCTGTCCTCAAAGTCAATTAGTCCAAGTCAAAGTATTATGTTGATTTCCGTCTCCTTTCTTTCAGCTTGCCCAGTGTTCTCTAACATTACAAGCTGCTGTGAAGTTTATTCTCTTTTTTAAATCAAGAAATAATTTTTCTGATAAAAAATATTTGATTTAAGAGTCTTCCAGAATCTAGACCCAGGCACAACATTTACCTCATTGCCTGATCAGGTTTCAAGGTGAGTATTAGCTATTAAATCTTAATCTGAATCTTAACCTCTTTAAGATTAGATGAGAAATTTCTATATTTGCAGTAAATAACAGTTCCTTGACCAGTCTTCTTTATGGCTATTAATAACCACATTAACTGTTGTTTCTTTCCAAATATATAGCCCTGAACACTTGGTGCTGAAGAAACCTTCCATTTGCAACCAAATGGATCTTTTTTCTTTCTTCTGCTGCCAATGTTTGTATTCAAGAGTTCTCACACACCATGGTGACAGGGAGAGGAAAATAATGCTAAGAAAACACTGCTCCTTAGTGGTAACATGCAGGAAAGGTGCAGGGAGCCCTTCCTTTCTGACTTCTGCAAATGCAAGACCTCTAATTATTTTATTCACATTAAATACAGTACTTGCTGAGCATAAAGCCTATCTAGAGGCTGCAGTGACTGTCCAGCACTGGGGTGCTGCTGAGCTTTCCAGCTGAAGCAAGGCCAGTGTTGGGCTCCTCCAGGTCAATGGGCTCCTGCCCAGCCAGTGTCCCTCCAGCGTGGGTGGCAGTCATGCTTTGCTCTGCACAGATGTAGTACTCCTCCAGTGCTTCTGAAATCTCCTGGGGCCTAGTCAGACAGTGTCAAGGATCTCCACCGTACAGGGTGTAAAAAGCAACCCTAAGCCACTCCAATAAATTGGCCCCTGGGAGGACACAGGAGAGCTGGGCCATAAAACATGGTGCACTTCTTTCTTTTCGAGGAGGTACTGGCCAACATTTGTCAGTGGGAAGGCAGCCTCCCAAAGCCCAGCTGGGTGGTTTCCCTTTTCTGCAGATTTCTTTAGCACATGGGTATTTTTTAACCACTATCATCAGTGTTTGGCAAATGACAGATCTGCTGGAGTACTTTGCAGACGGCTTTGATTCACTCAGCTCCCAGCTCCATTTCCTTGAATCATAGTTGCTGGGGACAGAAAACACCATTTCCTCCATCTGTGAGGCACAGAAGGGCCTCTTTTCCACTCAAGAATATATTTTTCCAACATTTGATTTCTCTGTTTTATAAGCCCAAAGTGAGGTGGCTGTCCCTGTCCTGCTGTGCTCTGCTACCAGCACTCTGGACATGTTTGGTTTGGACCTAACATTTCTTACCTGGGAGAAGTTCCTCAGGCACATGTGCCCCTTTGGCCAGCACTGCCCTCACCAGCTGCAGTGCTAGCACCTCTAAGTGGTATCTCACCAATTCTTATGCACCAAGTACAATCTGATTTTTGCACCTAGTACATGGTGTTGCTGAGTCTGATACAAAAAGGCCAGAAGAGTAGTATCCTTCCCCTCTTCCAGAAAAATTTTCTTCTTCATGTCCCACCTTCGTTCCAAGGAAGATGAGGATCAACAGCCCTGTCCTGTAGGTGAGAAAGCTGACACAAGGACACCAGAATTATTTTTGTGAAATCACACAGCTAAGGCCAAAAGCAGACCAGGCCTTTTGAGTTCTTTGGCTGTGCTCTGTTCCTCCAGTACCTCCTCAGTCCTCATGGACCTGCTCATCCCTTATGCTAGGCCATGATACTCTTCTGTTAGCTTGGTCTGTGATGAATAGCGCTGATCTCTGGTGCTACCTTTGCCCATGTCACACACAGATTTGTCCCAGTACCAAGCCTGCTGTTTGCACAGGCCATTCATTAGGGATAAGTAGAGCAGGGAGCAATGAATGCGACTAATTGCATATAATTACAGATCCCAATTCTCTTCTTATGCTGTATGAGTGTGTCTGTTTATAGGGCAATTACGCAGTAAATAGGATGCAATTAGAGTGATCTATGCTGAAGGGCTGCACTTGTATCTCTGAGTGATAAACTGGACTGTCTCCAAATGGGAATGCCATTGCCCTTCACTGGAGTTCCTCCAGAATCAAGATCTTGTTATGTTCTTCAGCTTCAGCCTGGACCCTTCAAGGTGATTTTCACAACCATTTGTTGTTTTGCCACTCCTGCCCCAAACAGATGTATCAATAAACACTTTCTCCACTAACTTCTCTCATCTCTTAGTTTTACTTTTCCTGATGTTAATTTCTTTAGGTTTAGCACACATTCTGCTTGGAAACATGCCATGGCTTGAGGTCAGGGTCCTGCTAATACAGGATTTTGATGAGAGCCTACCTGTGTGGTAAGTGACTCACTGATTCCAGATGTTCACACTCTTCCCCATGCAAAATAAGGTTGTAGGTCTTGGTGTGGACAGTAAAATCCATCACATGTAGCTGCAATTACATCAGGACTCTGAGAAGATTAAAAGATTCTTTACACTCCTGGTCCTGTTCGCTAGAATGGAAGAGGTCATCTATTTTTAGAGTACTTAGCAGAGGGTATGTAAACTCGTTGGAGCTCCTGAACAGTGCTTTGCTATAAATGCCACGTAATAAGCATAGAGCTGGCAGAGAGGGAAGGAAGCATTCCCTGTGCTGTGTTTTGTCTCTGTTCAGTGGAGAAACAAACCTTCAGTTCCCTCAGTTGTCAATCCAGAACTTTTTACCAGAACTAATATGCTAAGCAGTACAGCTGATGTTAAGACAATGAAGTCTCTGCTAATAATTGCTATACAAACATTGCTTCAGGCCCTCTACATCACTTACCTATGAGCTTCTCACATCTGATCTACAGAGGTTGCTCAGACAGGCATGATGTTTAATGCAACCTTATTTTAGTCTAGGTAAGAAAGGAAAACCTGAATTCAAGCTGTACCTTGGATGCATCCGAAAAACTTGTCAAGTGAACCCAGTGAAGACACTCTGGGTGTAGCTGAGGTTGGAGTAGCTGTAGTACATTCTGATGCTTTTGTGTTTTCCACCTTGATGTTTTAATATACTCAGTACCTCCATTTTAGTTCCTATCACAGAAGAAAAACTGCTGACAAATGAATGGCATTGAGATTTGGAAAACCATCCAGGAGAGAAAATTCTTAGAGGTCATATTTCAGTATTTCTCTGCCACAGGCCACTTGTTTCACAGAGAGGTTTCAGAATTGCTCAGTTCAGTCTGTCTGGGGCTGCTTGGCACAACCAATTACTTCATAGCCCCCAAGAAATGGATCTGGAGGAGGAGTCCCCTGTTCTTAAGAACCCTTGAATCCAAATAAAGACCAGGAGGTTGCTCAAAGGAAAAATCAGAGGCTAAAAGGCCTTCAGGCAGGCCTATCCCTCATGTCCTTGCAAGGATTTTCAGTGAAGGTGGAATTCGCACCAACACAGGCCAAAGCATGGGGGAAATGCAGGTTTTGCTGCTTCTCAGGTACATTCACAGTCATCAGATAAAATGAGTTTTTATTTTCAAGCTGCTCAGCTTCCTATCCTTAAATGTTGGACGCATAAATCCATACATTCTTGGACTACTTACCATGCATGAAAGCTCCATTTTCAAGCAGCTCTTTTGTGCTGTCACTGGAACTGGCAATGGGGATGTGCCTTGCCCACCTCTCCATGTTGAACTTCTGAAGACTTCCATCTTTACATCCCTCCCCATTGGAACTTGGGAAAAAGACAAGCCCCAGAGTTGCTTGCCCTGGCAATGCTGTTAGACTGGTCTGCTTTTGCTCTGGCAATAAAATAAAATGAAAATGCTTAGTGGGGCACCCACAGTCACAGGAGAATTCAGGACTGAGAGAAAAAAGCTTTTCTGTTGGAGATGTGAATGGACTCCATCTCCTCTGGAAAAAATGCCTGAAAGATGGAGCCCTGTCCAAGTCTACTTAAAACTCAGAGATCAGCTTCTAAGTTAGGTCACAGCTGGGTACATCCAGGCTCAGCCACTTCATCTCTGGAAAAGGGCTGTAATGAAGCATAACACCCATCAGGCAAAAATTCAACATTTGATTATGCATGTGTAGGAGCTCAAGCTGGACAAGACTAGCACCCATGTACTTTAATTGGCTCAAGCAATTTCACTCAGCTTCTGGGAATGAAAAATAGAGGTTTTCTTTCAGTAGGTTGCAGCTCTGTGCGTAGATAATTGCTTAACAGTAATGCGCCCTGTTTAGGGATGTTTCTTTGCCTCCCCAGTGATTGCTTTCTGATGGAGCAGAAAAAAAAGAGCCTGGCTCAGATGGGCAGCTGGGAAAAATAACCCTCATGTATTAGGAGAATCACAGCAGCCTGAGGTACTTTGTAGCCCTGCCACAGAGCCCTCAGGGTGGGAGACTTGATTTGCTTACTGTGGCGGGAACAAACAGAACAAAAGGATGTGAAATTAAAAGGGCACCAAGGCATCAGGATGGTACTTGCTAAAGATCTTGTCAGACTAGCTAGAGATTGAAGTGTTAAAAACAAACTATAACTATAATTCACAACAAACTGGATAGCCTCTGCATTAAAAAGCCCAAATCTCTTTGACTTCAGAAAGGTCAGAATGTTACACTTTGTATGTCAGGACTGATTTTATTTTTTTTTAAATTGCTTCATAACAACTCCTGAAATGAAAGAATTACACAATCAGAGGCTTCATAGTAGCTGTACAGACTTGGGCAGAATCCTTCATGGGTTAATTCCTGCCACATTCACAGCCAGGGTATGGCTGCTCCCTACATACCTGTTATTTCTAAGTTGAGGAGATCAAAAGGCATTAGTGTCTCTGGATACTCTGTAAGCCTGATATTTGAACATTTGAAAGCCCAGCACTACTTTGAAACTTCATGAACTCTGAACCACCTGTGCTGTAGTGATCTCAAAATGTGCATGTGCCCAACTTGAGTGAAGCCTGGCACAGCAGACTGTCATCTTAATTGATGACCTTCTCAGTCTGTTCTGTCCTGTTCCCCTTTGAGACAGGCTTGTTGATATCTATCCACCCACTCTAGATGGCTCAGCACGTCTGGAAACTTCTACCACAAAACCTGCCATCTCAATCGAAACTGCCTGACAAAAAGAGATTACCTGTGAAACTGCTTTTTTGGCAGCTAAATGGCAAACCACTTCTTTCCTGACTGAAAGATGATGCCTCACCTTCCTCAGGGAAGATTTCTTTCTTTTATAAGCTCTTGATAATCCTTCAAAGATTTGCATAGCTGGAGAGATGAAGAAAGGTCATAAAATACTGTATTAGCCAAGAAACTGAGAAAACCTTACAAAAGAGAGCATGAGAGGATTCAAAGAGGGGCTTTAATGGGAGGTCCTCTGCAGCTTTTGTTGAAGTGTATCAAGAACAGAAAATGGATTGCTGTCACAAGTTATACCATTTTTCCCTTGAAGCTCCCTTGACTGGAAGTTTTCTATCCCCAGTTTGGTAGAACTTTTTCCTCTTCAAGGAATTTTTTCAATCATCATAAAGGGGCCCTGAAGAAAACACCTTTCTTGTCCCATCTGTTGTGTCCATGCTGTCATGATTTTAGTGTTCCAAGCACTCATCCTCTATTACAGTGATGCCTTCCCTCTTGCTTCAGAGACAGCAAACGATTATCTGATCAAAACAACTGTCACATCTCATCAAGACTGGGAACTGCAATCTGGAAATGAAAGAATTTATTGCTTGTGCCTGGCAGCACTACTTTTAGTCCTGGTGTATATTTCAAAAGAGCCTAAATTCGTAAGTGAGCAGGGCAGACCACAGCAGAGAAGAGCAGTGAAAAGCTACAGTAACTCTGAGATGACATTTTCCCCTGAGTGAATTCCCTGTCCTGCCTTTCCAGGTCCCTTCTATTTCCAAAGAATATTTGAAGAAAGCACATAAAGGAAGGCATCCATAGGGAAAATCTCATGCATTGATTTTTGTAGGGCACGTTCTCACAGCTATCCCAAAATACTGAATGGTAGAGAGGGCAGAGACATGGTGAAGGATGTGGGTATCACACTTTCCTGGGAAGAAAAACAGTTGTACACCCACATTCCCACAGAACAAGTATTTGAAAGTCATGAGTCGGCACAGTTAGAGACTGTCCATGATGAGATCATCCATGCTGATGTGTTCACAGGCCCCATTTGGCAAGCATTTCAAAAAAAGAAGAAATAAATATATGATTTTCAATGTTTCACAGATTCAAAAGGAAATAAAGTCCTGCCAGTAAATGATAAGCTTGGGTTTAATGTGCAGGATCAGAAAAATACATAAGAATATCTCAGTTTTGGATAGATCTTTCAGTAGGCCTAAAAACAGCAGACTGTAGCCTCCTATTATAGAGGAAAATGTTTATAACCGTGAGGCACAGAAGAATATTGTATGAATATAACAAGTAGCCTAGTGTGAATGAGACAGCAACAGACATTTTATGGCACCTTTGCTTTGTTAAGCTAAGTGGAATCTAGGTGATGGACAAACACTGGAGGTGAGAGACAGAGATGAGTCATTACTTTCCAGGAGAAAAAGGTCAAACAAGCCAGCTGCCTGGCGAGTGTCAGTAGACATACTTTTTACGTTACTTAGGCTAGGGTAAGACAGTAGGACCACCTCATGTGAAGTTCAGTATTCTATATTATTGATTAAGATCATAAAAACTGGGTCTTGCATCAATACTGAGTTCCTCTGTTATTGCACCCACCTTCCTGAACAGGTCCTCATCTGTAGTAGCTGAACCCTTCCTAAAACCTGATCTCTGAGCTTCAGTGGGGGAAGGCTTTCTTAGCAAGCAATCCATACTACTCCTCTGAATTAAAATTACTTTCTATTACTTTTACATTTCTTTCTGGTTTCATTCTATAGCCATAACATCTCTATTTGTATCAATTCCCAGCAGACTTGCACATGCACTGCAGATGTGACACACTGAGTTCATCACTGTCTGCTGCTCACAGCATGGCCAGATCATCAGGTTATCTTCTACTTGACGGTTTCCATGAAAGTCAGCTCTCTTTGAGATGGCTTACTTCAACTTCTGTAGCTTTCCAGATCACATCTGAGGGTTAACACACCACTTCCATTGAATGTCACCTTCCTGGAGGTAGGAGTTTCTAAACCCTAGAGCCTGAGATGAGCAAATCTATAATTGTACAAATGTGGCTGCCTGTCAGATACAGATGGGATATTTATTCCTATGTCTGCCTGAGGAATTATAGGAAGTGTCTACATAAGCAGTGTCCTGCAGTTCATGGGCTAGCTTGTGTTCCTATTCTCTTTAAAATGTTTGTTTCTAGTAGCTTCCCTTAGGGTGATTCTGTACCCAGAGCAGTTATGTGTGCGGATTAGAGCTAACAGTTAATTATGAATAATAAAGTTGTTAGAGTGAAGAACTCTGCACTCTGTCCTTTTGGCATTAGGCAATTACCACCCAACTCATTTCAGAGCTTTATGGTTTCTTTTCATTTAGGACTGCCTGGCTGATTTCCCCCTGTGTGGAGCATCACATACCACCAGCGCTCACCTTTAGCTCCTTCTGATACCTACCTTCAATAAATATTTAGATTCTGGAAGAACTTTATACTCTGTGCACTTAATCTTTTAAAATCATGTTGCTGTCAGAATGCCCTTCCCATGAAGTGCTGGTGGTAAAGTGCCTTATCTCCTCTGAAAGCTTTTTTGACTCCCAGCTGTACTCTCTCTTGTGTTTTTAGCCAGGCTTTCAAAATGAAATACAAACAACCAGCTGCTAGATATTTATGTGGAACATTAGCCTTGCAATTAAAGGGAGAGAAAAAGAAAGCTCTACTTTGGGGTCCTTCGGAGTTTCATTATAGCCTGTTCTGCTCCATTACTGCATTTCTTTGGAAAGTGAGCTGCATTAGGGGGCCCAGCTGCAAGCAGGTTTCATTGATCACCATCTGCCAAAGGAATTATCCACACTCAGCCAAACAAATAAAATCACACTGAAAGTTACAAGTGACACCCCAGCCCTATCTTCCCTCTGGCCAAATGAACATGTGAAGAAAGGTCCCCCACTGGAGGTGCAGCACATTAAGAATCTTATGATAAGTGTATTTATTGTGGTGCTGCAGCAACAGCTGCGGGATCAGGAATGAACATGTGTCCCCAGCAGTAGTGCATATTCTGATGTCAGAGAGAGCTACTGGGACAGAGAGCTATTGCCTTGCTCTGTGCATTGTTAGGGAGAGCTGGGGAGGAAAACGGGTTAGCAGAAAGGCCCAACCTGGTGCTGTGCATCTGGCGTGCAGAAATGATTCTCCCATCTCTCATCAAAGGATGCTTGGGCAGCCCTGTGGCTGGCAGGAATTCCTGGCACCCAGTAAGTCAGAAATGAAAACAACATGTTTCTGCAGGACAAGAGAGCCTGTTGTCAGTAAAGAAGGGGAGCCAATGCAAAGCTGAGCATGAGGAGGGAAATGTTTTCCCTGTGGCCTTTCAGACCATTCCATCACCAAAAACCCATGTTACTCCTGTGGTAGCTTTTATTATTTCCATTTCACAAAGGAGAAAAATCACAGACTCATAGAATCAAGATTAGGAAACACTTCTAAGATAATCTAGTAAAACTATCCACATGCTATCAATACTGTCCACTAAACACTGTCCCTAAGTACCACATGTACATATTTCTTGAACACCTCCAGGGACAGTGACTCCACCACCTCCCTGGGCAGCCTGTTTCAGTGCCTCACCATTCTTTCAGACAATAAATTTTTCCTAATATCCGACCTGAACGTCCCCTGGTACAACTTGAGGCCATTACCTCTTGTCCTATTAAAATGAATGACAAAACAAATGGCGTAGTAGCAGGCAGAGTGAAAAAGAAGTTTCCTGGTTTCTATTTCAAGTGGTACTTCTGGCCATTTGTATGACCTCCAGACTAGACACTTTTACTAATCAATAGCACTTCTCTCCAAAATAGGAGCAAAATAAGAGCTGCACTTGAAGGGAAATTGTGAATATTCCCTTCACTGTGTTTAAAGCATTACTTGATTAGTTTTGAACAGCTCTGTATATATAAAAATAATTTAATCACTACAAATTTATGCTTTGTAAGCAGAGTTCACCTGGCAAATCAATGCAGCTGGCAGTCCCTCACCTGCTGTCAGGATCTCAGCCCCTGGATGTACTGCTATCTGCCTACACCACAACACAGAGGGTGTCAGGATTCCAAGAGCTTTGCTACCTGTCAGATTTAATTAAAATCAGCTTCTGCACATTGTGATGTTTCCATGCCCATGGCCTACCAGCCATTTAGCTGGGGCACAAGTGCACAGGCTCCAAAGCAGACTTCAGGAAAAAGCTGAACAAATTTTTAGCAAGTGTGTTTCAGGGCAGAAATTGTTCAGTCTGGATTCCTTTTGCTTTCTTTCAGAGTCATTATCTCCAATTTGTGTGTGGAAGGCAAAGCTTCTAATTATACACTGCAGCAAGTGCATTTTTTTATAAATAGCACCAATTGTTCTGCAGGGACATTTGAATCTGAATCAGCTCCTCTCAGTTTTTGCAGTCTCTGTCTCCCATATGCAGGGATATTTTTTACTAAGGAAACTCAAGTGGATCATGTGTGACACAAAGGCTGAGGCACTACAATGGGATTTGGAAGTCTGGAATCTGATGCAGGGCATGGTGGTTTCACCTGCTGTGTAAGCAGAGGCCACCTCGCTTCCCTGTCATCCCTGAGTCCTTGGGACAAAGCTCTCTGAATGAGGGTTATTCTTGCTACAGTGTCCAGCCTCATTGTACATTGAAACATCACTGTAATAAGAGGTAGAAGGATAAAAGGTAGAAGAATAAGGGAAAACAAGTCTATCCAGAACTAATCTGTGAGATACTTCAAAGCCAGATGACAGAAGTCTTCATGCTTATATTTTTTGTTAGCATCTTCCCTGTCTATCTTTGTCTGTTTTATCTGGCTGCATCCTCTGCTCTCCTCTGCTTTCTGTAGAAATGCCTCATGGCCTCACACAGGAAAGAGGGGTTCTTAACACCTACCAGATTGCACAGAGGTTCTTATCAGAGGTCTTAATGTCCCTATGGATCCATCTTAGCCTCTGCCTGTAGGCAAACACCCTGGCTGTGTCCTGTTGCTAAATGGAGGTACTGTGCTGTGGAAAGAAAATAATGTCTCAGCCACGATTGAAGGGGACATAGATGCCTGGTTTCACAGCAGGGACTGCTGTCATTCTGCTAGAGGGCTTTCTCTTATCTCTTCTCTGTCCACTACAGGCCTCTGGCCAGCAGTTGGCTGTCAGGTAGTGCCCATCCCTGCAGCTGGTGGCACAGGTGGGACTTGCCGATACCTAGCTATGTGAGAGGCCATGTGCACAGAAGAAGGCACATTTGTAGAGCCAGGAGTCGGACACAATGACCCCTACAGGTTCCTTCCAACTCAGGATTATCTATGTTTCTATGTCAGAGTGCACTTGCCTGGACTAGGGCCATGCCCCTTCACTCCAGAAGGTCTGCTGCCATGACTCTCTACAGCCCTGTCCTTGCCATAAAGCCAACCCATCACTGGTGCAGTCCAGGAATAGTGGTGTTGGAGGCTGTGTTTGTATGGCAGTGGATATGTCAAGGAGATGAAATCTTAAGGTGAGTGATTCACAGGCTGCTCAGTTCATAAGCACAGCTCAGCCAGGAGCGTGTGTTTAACTGCTTGCTGTACTGTAACACCCGGGGCTTCCTTGCATTATCCACTTGCCCCAGCACTGGAGCTGCCACCTTCTCAAAACACTCATTTCACGAAATGAATTTCTTTCTACAGTTATCTTTTTATGAAATTAATATTATCTCAGCAAATCACAAATCAGTCTGCCTCCTCAATATCTAAAGCAATTAATGAGCCCCAGCTGGCAGCCACGGCTGAATGAGTCACTCTGCTGGAGGAAAAGATATTGCTGTTGCATATTGTCTCCTGTCATCTGCTGATTAAAGGTACTTGTCTGTTGTTCTCAGGACAAAGCTGGATCCCCAGATCTGGCTGACCCTATGTGTCTTGGTTTGTATGTCATGGGCGTGTTTCAGTGCATTACTCTATCCTCCTTCTCTCATGCCCTGCCACAGCCAGCTTTTCTGAAAGAGGTCAGAAAGTCCTTTTTTGAACTGTCTGCAGTGATGCCTTGCTATTTTCCCTAACTGACAGAGGTAATGTGGAAGTTTTTATACTATACAAGCAGTTGAAGAGCCTTCCTGTATAGAGCCTTTACAAAAACTAATGAAAAAGACATTGAATTTATTTTGTTGCCATTTACCAGTTGGATCCTACATGAAGTTGCTTCAAGTTCCCTTTGATCTTTATAACTTAAAGAGACAGCTTTGTCATCAGTGTATTGTTTGGTCTTTCTGTTCATTTACTGTCTTTCCAAAGAGCAGGAATATGATTTGTAATGGGATGTCTGAAGGAAGTAAAGGCTCCTGGCTTAGCTCAGGAGAGCAATTGTGTATATAATTCAGGAGATCTGCAAGAAGCAGACAAGCAGAGGTTAGGCTAGCATCAACAGCAAGGAGAAGAGACAGCCCATTACACTATAGCTACTGATGAGTGGGACATACAGGAGTTCTAGAGATAAGGATGGAGATGGGAACTTTAAATGATGCAAAAGGAGTCTGTAGCAGGGAGTGTGAAGCACAGTCAGGGTTGAAGAGGAGACTCAGCGTGGCTGGAGAGCTTGTGGAGAAACACTGTGTAGGTGTTAGGAAAGATGGGAGAATGAAAGCCAGACAGAAGAACAGATTTCTTGGATGACAGTTTAGCTGGGAAACTGAGGAATATCCAGAACTAGGGAAATTTAACTAGGAAGTAACAAAAATAAACCCCAAATCCTGACTGTTAAGATTCAGTTCCTGACTGAGTTTCATCTGATTTTTCCACCTAAGGTTGTAGTGTCACTTCTCCAATGTAAAAATGGAAGAAGAAATGCACGTAAGAAGAGATAGCAGTGAGCAAGCATAGAAGAAATGCTAAGTCATGGCTGAAGCAGTGATGGAGCATCTGGTGGGAAGGCAGGGCCAACCCAGGAGAGCTCAGGTGCATGCAATGTACCTGAGTGACCAGAAGGGATGCAGCCGGGATGCAGCCAGGATCCGCTCCTTCCCAGACCTCATTTAAATGTTGGCAGGGGAGATAAGGGCCTACCTGGGGCCTTCTAAGTGTAAATAGTTTATTCCCCTTGTTTCTGTGCCTGCTGCATTTGGGCTTATCCTCACTTGCTGCAGCCTACAACTTTGCTACCCCATTATTATTGCTGTGCTTTCCATTGCATTATAGCAAAGTATCCTCACAACCTACTGAGTCAAATCATTACAGTTTAGAGCTTTGATTTCAGTTATGGGAAGATCGAGGTGTACCTAATATTTGTGTGATATTTTGCCTGAAGCTGCTAGCTGTGCTTTTAGGTAGCAAGCAAAAAATAAAAAAATAAAAAAAAATCCCTCTGGATAGTTTGTGTATTATTCTTCTACATGGGATTAGTGGTGAGCCCAGTGATATTGTGGTTTCTTTCACTGTAGAAATTCTGTAGGTCATCTTTTTGCCCTGTAAAGAGTGGGGTTCGTGAAGCCTTGTAATGCCATTCCCTAGTTGTATTTATAGTGCATTTTCACTGGGGAGACTCAGACTGTGCGCTAGCTTCCTGCTTTCCCCAGCTTTGAAGAAGATCCAGCAGAATAATATAGACTTCTGCTTCCCACGTGGCCCTTCCAGTTAATGTTTCTTCTGGGAGGGGTGGGTCAGCCCACCATTATTATTTATTAACAGCTACTTCATGCCAGATCTGCATTTCTGACCTATATTTTGCTTGAGCAAAGCCTTCATTGAAGGAGAATTTTGCCTGGAGTAAGGGCTTCAAGTTTAGGTCTATTAATTATTAATTGCTATATTTATTTATTAAAAGCCAGTGGTGAAATGGGAATATGGGAATATCCTTCCTTATGAACTCATTCTCCTTTCTGGTCTCATCTGACTTTGCACATGCTCTTCCTCAAAGAAACAAGTCAAGAAGTGTGTGCATTTGTGGAGGGAGAGGGTCAGATTTTTTGGCAGGCAGGTCAGGATACAGTCACGTTTATTTTCTCACATGCTGATCTGTGGAACAACAGGCTGGCAGATAAAAATGAAGTATTAGCTTCATTTCCTGCAGTTCTTACTGGGGACAAAAACAGCCAGAGATAGAAGAGGGTGAATTTAGAACAACAGAAACCAAAGCTGCAGAAACTCTGCCAGGGAAAACCTTTCACTGCAGTGACTCAATCATTTGGAAGGTACTGTAGAAGACATCTTTCCATTGAGTGCTCACTCCTATGCTCATTTGATTATTCAAGGTTTGGAGGACATTTGTGCCAATCAGTGATGTTCTTAGGTTTTCCCAGCAGCTGCTGCCTCCAGTGTGCTTTCAGCTTAACCCGGAAAAGGGAGACAAGACTCTGGTGTCCTGATCTAGGTCTGTGCCTCTATGTCTTAACCCAAAGCAGATGGATAAAACATGGATGCTGCAAACATCTCTCAGCTTAGAGAATAACAGTACTCTGGCTGAATGTTGGGCTGAGCGATTTTCAGCCCATCAGTTCTTTTCAGGTGGTTTTGCCTCCATGCATCATGGTTTGTGCCTGAGGATATGTAGTTGGTCAGTACACATTGTTTCTTTCTCTGATTGTAGTCCTCAAGCTTCTAAACTGAAGAATGATGACTAGCAGAAAGTGAATATTGTATCTCATGGCTCTGGTATCAACTTCCAGGAGAATAATAACTCATCTTTGGTATAATGAATCTCTAAGAGCTTCTGAATACTTTTACTATGTTATGCTTGAAGATAGGACTGCTTTTGGTTTGTAGGGTGTTTTTTTTTGTTTTGTTTTTGTTTCTAGTTGATTTTGCTCCTCTTTTCTCTTTTGGCCTCCAGTCACTAGGAAAGAAGGCAAGATCACTGATGCACACAAGGTAAGTGCCCTGTTCCCTAGCCTGCCCTTAGGAGAGAGGGGCAGGTTGCTGGTTTAAGGGCCAGCATCTATTATATTGCAAGTGTTGGCAGGGAATGGAAAAATTATCTATCTACCCCACGGGAAGCCTACTGCATCAGTGTACAATCCTCCTGTTTCAGGGAGTGAGAATTAAACATCCCTAGTAGTTCTCTTCTGGGCCATTTCCCTGAGACAGGGAGAGAGTCTCTCTTCCAGTTTCTTTTTTTTTTATAACACTTTTTCAGTTTTTTAGTCTTACTGAAATTTGGCTTCCCACCTTATGCTTGTGATGCTATCTCATGGCACACACTCAGAGCCCATGTGCTGCTTCCTAAATCTTCCTTGCCTGTACTTCCTGACTGGAGTGCTGTTGTAGCTAGCCAGAGATTCCATGGACTTGCCTGCTTGTGTGCAACACCATACGATCCTGCAGAAGGAGCATGTGATCTCCCTGCAGCATGTGGAAGGTTCATGCTGGTATTTCTTGGATGAACCAAGGCTGACATTTTCAAAGGTAGCTAGGAATGTGGCCATGCTTCTCTGATGCAGCAGTTTAAATGTGGATAAATCCCCTGTGCTTCTTTGAACCCCTCAAGACAGATCTTGAACAGTGAGTTGAAGGGCTGTCTGTATTTCCAAGAAGATCTATTGTCACGAGACAATTCCAGGTCAAGAAAAGTTATTTTGCTTCTACCTCTCACTTCAGCTGCATGCAAGACCTAACACATGCTGTTGGGTATGGTGTTCTAGTCTCTGTGGGCTGCTTCCACATCTCCTTACCGCCCTTGAAAGCAGGTCTCGTCATACAAAGACAGTCTTCCCTCTGCCACTGGGAAGGGATCGCTCAACAGTCTGGCTCCTTCTCATGTTTAAAGCCACTAAGAAGGGCACATTTTCCCTTGTTTTCAATGCAGTGCTTTGTAGCTTTGCACCAGTGTTCTGTGGGGGACTCCAAGTTTCTTCAGCCACATGGGCAGACAGGTAGTATCACAGAGACCTTAGGTATGGCCTTGGCTCAGTTTTCCTTTTCTTCCTTTCCTGGGTCCCATGGGAACAGTTCATGGCCTGCAGACCGGAGGCAGAAAGTTAAACCAGCAGATGTTGCTCTGCTCCTGTTCTAGCAAAGCTTTTGTAAAGCTTCTCCAAGCCTCTGTTCCACAGAGAGCCAAAAACTGTAAAGGCCAAAATTTGTTTCCATTTTAATCAGATCATATTCCGGTAGGTGCCTGTGAAGCAGAAAAGAGCAGCTCTCTTCCCATTATAGAGAGCTGAATAATTCAGATACCTTCTCTAGGCCTCCCCCTCTCTTCCAAGATAATAACCGTCCCACATTTTAGTGCTGTAATGAAACCAGCCACCCAGGACTTCACCGTGCTCACTAGGCTTTGTACTGACAGGAGGAGAAAATGCAGAAAAGATAATTTTATTTAATTGCTGAAACATGAGTCCTGGGACATCACTGCATGTCTCTGGTTCCCTCAGAGGCTGGGCAGTCCAGGTCTCACATGTGTGTATATGTGCTCACACGGGAGCGTGTTGGGGAAGATGTTTATGCAGCCTAAGATTGTGGATTTGGGCTACATGGGAGAAATCTTGCTGCAAAGTTTCCCTGTGGTTTTGACCATATCACTCAGTCTGTGATATGGCTGTGACTCATTCCTCCACATTCCCAGCTTGTGCTGATGGGCATGGCTGGGTTCAGCCAAGCAAGCAGTAGTTCCTGTGCCATCAGATTATACCATTACATATTAGATATAAGCGAAACCAGAGTAACTTTGTAGTGGTCATACAGGCTGCAGTCCTTACCTGACAATGTAGAAGCAGACAATGCCTCCAAGATAAAGTAATTAAGAGGGAAATTGGCTGCAAACGAATCTTCCCTACATATTAAAAAAGTTACCATAGTTTTTCAGTGCCTAAAAATATTTGTTCTTTGAAAAATATCCAAATTGAAGAGAGCTCTGCAGACAGGCAATTTGAATAACAAGTGTATAGGCTGTCTGTGAGTGCTCCTGCAAATGCACCCCAAAGAGGGGAAGAACAGACTGTAGTGGGAGCTAGAAGGATCACTGGCAAATCTATGACTCAACAGTATTGAGGTGGATAATGGGATAAAAATGTTCTGAGAACAAAGGAAATCCTGAAATTGTTATAGATCTTTTATCATATGAGGTTGTCTTCTGTATATCTTATATTCCTGCAGTTGGGAAAAAAAATGACAACTGTACCCGCTAAATCTTTATCCTCAGTTTTCTTACAGAAATGAAGGGGCCTATTAGAATTCTATGAGATTAATAAGTGACTCTACATTATTTTATGTTAACAGCCAAAGCTGTTGAATATCATTTTCTAGCATTATTCCTAAGTCAGGGCAGCCAGAGGTTTCTAAAAGCTCCATGAAGGCTTCTCCAGAGAGTTAATGCCAACGTTTAATGAAATTTGGGAAGATTGTCTGCAAACGTTGTTAGCTCTTGTAAAGCATGAGCAGGACAACAAAGGCACCTGTAAACCTCCTAACCAAAAACAAATTCTAAACAAAGCAATGAACAATACAACACAGGATGTGGTGAGTGCAAAATTAACCAGTGGGAGTTTCAGAGCATGTACTTAGCGTAATGCTGATACCAAAACGATCATTGTCGGGGTGTGGGTGGCAGGCCATATTTGCATGGGTAAATTTTGTTACAGTGACAGAGATAGGGCTGCACCCAGGAACATCTCATTTCTGAGCAGTGCTGTGGGAACACAAGCACAGACACAGCAACAGCTATGGGTTGCCAAGTGCTAAGGCCAGGAGAATGTAGACTTTGATATGCAGATGTGGTCCTTTTGAGCTTACCCCTGGCTGGATCATCCTGCACACACCACTGTGTGAGATGCTGACCTGACCTGTGCTTACTGGGCAATATGGGCAGCTAAAAAACCAGCAATTTTCCTGCAAGAGCAGGTCTTCAGAAAAGTTCTCCTTTTCAAGATATTCCTAGGTGCTGAATTTGAGTAAGGTAAATCTTCCCAAACACCACACAGCTGAGCAGTGGAAGTGCAGGTTGCATCCCAGGAAGGGCACGGTGAGCAGGTGGACCTTGAGTTCTCTGTCACTTGGTAAAACCTGTGTGTTGTATCTCTCGGTAATAGGGATTCTGGCACTGAGGTCAGACATTAAGACATGAGAGAGAAGATGTCCCTTTCTTTATTTTTCCACGGCGCTGGGAGCAGCTTTGGCTAATGGAGGAGGACCTGGGCACTTGAAAAGACTGCACATAGAGGTCCACTAACACACTTGTATAGAGGAGTGGAAATCTCAAGTTACTCAGGCACTGGGAAGTGTATGAGGAAATCATCTGTGAGCATTTGTGTGTGAGGTACAGGCAAAGACACATTGCTTTCCTTCGGGTGTTTGAACACCTGCTATTTCTTTCAGTACTTGCTCATTTTCAGCTTTTTCCCCTTTGCCTGCAGACTCTCTGCTTCCTCCTGGGCATGAAAGCTGACTTATCTACTCACTGCATCAGTTTCTCCAGGCAGACAGGTAAACACAGGCCCCAGGAAAAAGCTTTGTCAGCTTTTGACAGGAAGATTAAATGCAGGCGGTTACCAAACCTAAAGCAGAGCTAGTGCCCAGCACATGAATCTCAGCAAACACCACAAAACTCTCCTTTTCAGAGGCTGTTGCAGAGCAAGAAATGCTTCCCACTTATCTGTGAGAACCAATCTGAGTCTCAGGGGGTGCAGCTCAGTAAGACACACTGCTCCTTATTCTCTTGTTGTGAGCACTGTTTATTGACCCTACGTCAACAAACCAGGCACAGCAGTTAGGGCTTCTGACAGTGCAGTGGAGAGATACTGGGACCTTGCAGTTCCTCCATAAACCCACAGCTGCAGTCAGACTCATGCTGTGCACCTATGTGGAGGGCACTAAGAAGGGGAAAGCATCACTCAGGGCTTTCACAGTGTTCACTGGTAGCCCTTAGTGTCAGATCATGGCTTCTTTGAGGCTGCAGAGGTTGACTGGTTGCTCAGAGTATAGAAAAATGTGTCATACTGTAGTACGAGCATCTGTGAAATTGTGTTGCAAGACACACTAACAGGATGTGACGTTATGCTATTACAAATACCGGTAGAGATTTGATATGTATTAACAGTAATGATAAACAAATACATAATTTGCCTATCTCCTCCAAATGTATCTATCTCTGAATGTCCTCCTGACCCAAACTGGTGTAAATGATACCATGGAGGAAGCAGCAGAGCAGCCTGCATCTTGAGCACTTATTTGATTCAGCCCTTCAAGGTGGCCCAGACATGCAGAAACCTGCAGAAGCTGGACTTCAAGAAGTAGATTAGCAAAAAGCGTCCTATAGTGAGGTGGTTTCAGGCTTCAGATGAAGATCTTCCCTGCCCCTTGCTGGAGAAACTGTGTAACAACAGAGCTACGACCAAAGTATAGTTGTACAGAAAACCATAGAATTGTAGACAGGCTTGGGTTGGAAGGGACCTCCAAGCCTATCCAGTCTCAAGCCCCTGCCATTGGCAGGACTGCTACCCAACATCTCAGGCTGTCCAGGGCCCCATCCAACCTGGCCTTGACTGTCTCCAGGGTTGGGGCATCCACAGCTCTCTTGGCAGCCTGTGCCTCACTACTCTCTCAGAAAAACTTGTGCCTGATATCTAATCTAAATCTCCCCTCCTTTAGCTTAAAGAGTATCATGGATGGTTCATAATAATAATAGTAATAGTAATAATAATAAAGCCAAGGCCATCATGGTTCCATATTTCTCTGGATAAAGTGGTCTTCTGAAACTCTTTTCCAGGAGTAAAAATTAGCAAAGAAAACTGTACAATTTATGATGTAGTATATGTAAAAGCTGAGGGTTGTCTGCTTGGCTGGTCCTAGTGCTGCGACTGCAGCATGGGCACATCCATGCTGAGGCTGCAGTTCTGCCTGCATGCCCTTCAGGAAGCTTGAAGAAAGCTCAGTTTGCTCTGAAATATCCTAATATCCTTTATTATTCACTTTTAAAATATATATATTTACCAAACATGATTGTGGCTGCTTGCTATTTAATGTGCTCCTAATGGAGCATAAAGTGAGTGGACTCATCTTTTAACATTTCATTTCCTCCTTTCCGCTTTGCCTCTCAGTAGTGATAGTAACCAAGCAGCCCAGAGGGAAATGGTAATGAAATTGCTATAGCAGCCCTAAACAAAAACATTTTTAATCTTGGCCTGTAAAAACAAATGCCTAATTTTCTGACATACCTTTGTTTTAATTTTTAATCTTCCAAATTAAGAAATGTGCATAGCCTCAAATTTCTGAAAATCAAAAGGGAGGGAAAGAACTTTACTCTCAAAAGAAATCTCTGTGTTTCATGGGAAACTCTCATATTTTCTCATTTTATCAAATAAATAAATAAATAAAAATCAATAAGGTGTACAGAATGAAAAACTGTGTCTGTAAGATTGCTGTCAAACAGGAGGCTGAAAAGGAGAAAACATGGTTGAAAATGGCACCACGAACCACCCAGAAACAAAGGAAACGAACAAGAAGGAAATGCCTAGGAATAGACAGAGATGTCTCCCGCAGAAGTTGTTCTCTGTACATTAACCATGAGAGAGGGAAATACTTTTCCAAATCACAGTGGAACACAGCCCAAAGCCTCCTCTGGCAGCACAACATGACTGAATCTCACCTACAGTATCTGGGTTCTTCACCAGCTCCATCCCAGGTGCATAGCAACGGAAGCTACAATATGACTACATCTGCTTTTTGCAAAAACCAAAACCAGGCTGGATATTTTGATTTTAAATTCTCAAACCAGTCTTCCCAATACAGTTTGAAATGCACCTTAAGGATGAAGCTCTAAGAAAAGGAGGGTAAAGAAAAACAAAAAAAATGTTCAGGTGTTTTTTGAAATACCTTGCAGTGCAACACCTAGAGGTCTACAAAAACATGATTTTCAGCCCAGTGGGACATTAATGAAGCTCCTCCTCTTAAACAGGATTTGGACTATTAGTGCTTTTTCTTCAGAGAATGTCAGTTCTTTGGCTTTAAAATACCACACATCATGGTCATTAATAGTAGCAGTATTAATGTACAATTTAGAGACTGTAAGAAGCTCCCAGTGCTGCACCTGCAAATGA
Organism: Odontophorus gujanensis; assembly: GCA_013399175.1. Lineage (NCBI taxonomy): Eukaryota > Metazoa > Chordata > Aves > Galliformes > Odontophoridae > Odontophorus > Odontophorus gujanensis. The sequence continues at coordinate 53,499 of VXAB01013790.1, forward strand.
CAAATAGAAGGTGGTTCTCATTCCAAACACACTGCAGGAGTGGTGGGAGCACGGAGGGATCAGACAGAACACAGCCAACAGCTATGCAGCCAGAATGAGCTTTCAAATGATGATATTATAAGTACAAAAAGGCGACTGCCTTTTAATTACTTCTGGCTTGGGAAACTAAATATTTTGTGCATCAGCTTGGGCTTTCTGCCACCTCCCAGTCAGAGGACAAGAAAGCACTATTTTTAAAATGAAAGCTGAGAAACCCATGTCATCAGAACCTTTAAGGAAAATACCAAGTGCCACGCATGAGGGCAAAACCGTGGTTCTGTGCCATGGGTTTTTTTGTTTGTTTGTTTGTTTTCAGATCTAGAGTTTAATACAAAATCGAGGCTGTTTTCCCCTTACACTCTTCAATACTCTAGATAAGGGCAATGTGTTGCCCTTTAAGCAAACGTTTTTAAAAAGCAATTTCATTATCTTCATTATGCTATTATCAGCAGCTGAGATCAGCAAAAATGAAAGGTTTATAATTATATCCAATTTTCCTCTCATTACAGACAGTAAGATCTGGACGGTCATTTTCCTTTTTGTTTATAATTAGTTTCCACTTACAATTATCTTCAGACTGTAATGCATTAGAACTACATGAAATAGTTTGATTACTTGCTGTAAAAATCTTTTTTTTTTTCCTCGAGGACTTAAAAACTGCACAGAAGTATTTATTTGACATAGACAAATGCTTCTTATAAATAAAACTTTAATTCAAATCTAAATTTGATCTACACATCTCTAATTTGGACGAGAGAATCCTGAAGTTTATAGATCATGTTCTCATGACGTAGTCCTGGTAATATAATACATTTGGGCTGCAGAGAACCATGGAGGCCCTGTCTGCAAAAGTTTGCTGGAATGATTTGTGTTAGTACTCTGGTCATCCAGTGAATTAATTCCTTTAACAAAGTATCTTGTTAGAAATAGCATGCTACTAATACAACTGTGTCGTAGACTGCTGCTTATAATGTGCTGTCTTAACAGTTGTGGAAGCGCAACACTCCTGCCACCTCCCAGTAAAATGAAGTATTAATAAATGATGCATGCAGGAGGCATTTGGGTTGGCTGCATGTCTCAACCTGCGAGAGCTTCCTGAGCACTGCTGTCCTCTTCTGATGCAGTTAGAGCAGAGCTGCCCCTCTCTGTTTTGAAGAGCGTGTGGGGGATTCAGAGAAGTTGATGTCTAACAAAATGTAAGATGTGTGGCAAGATTTGGAACAATGAGAGCATCTCACAAACTATGCCCCTTGGTTAACAAAGGTACCACGATAGATAAAATCCTGATGATTAACTGCCAGATACCCCAAGGAGAGAATGCAGCAGCATCTGGAGCTACTCTGTACCACAGAAGGTGCTATAGAGCTGAATGCATTCCTAGCTCTCTTCTCAGTGGTGTGTTAGTTCCACTGACCAGGAGCAGGGAATACCAGTGTCCCACCACTTGCTGTGCACCTTGAAGGAAGCCAACGCATAGAGTCTGCACCAAGAAATCCCCTGGGGTAGGGGATGCACATCACCATTTCAGAAACATGGTAACATAGCACCAGTGACATTTCAATTAACCCAGAATAGTATGGTTTATATTGAAAGTGAACCCACTAACTAGATGAAGAGCTGGTTTTCTTTCAGCTCACAAAATGTATTTGTCAGTGAAGAATCCCCAGCAAACAGAGGTGGGCTGTTAAAGGAGGGGTATTTACATATAACCAATTCAGCATTTTAACCAATGACCAGATAGTTAAATATAAAATTACTACTGATAAAATTCACAAGCTATGCAGAGATTAGCAAACTAGGGAAGAGGCAGTGTTATGCCATGTGATCTGGGAGTCCTTGATTTAACAAGCATAGGCCCATCCACAAAAAAGGGGCCTTGAGGGCATTGCAGTGCCAGGGGTGTGGGCAGAGCCTATCCCCACAGGGTAGTGGACCATCCCCTGGGCAACAGGCTCTGAAGAGAATGAAAGGATAGATAGATCACTGGGAGTACTCGGAGTAATGACATGACAAAATGCTAAGCTGACCCTGAAAGCAAAGAAGTCATTTGTAACCATATGTATTTTGGGCTAGGTGGACCGTAACTGTACTTTAAAGGGGAAACTGGAAAACTGAGAAGTGCTCACAGCAAAACCTGGAGATCAATAAATGTTACTGAAAATGTCTTCCAATCAGAGGTGTAAAGAAATGAACTTATACACGTATACAGAAAGAAACACTTTGCATTGCCTTGATAATATCTTCCCAAGAAGAAAGTACTAAGGCTGTATCAAAGAATAATGGAAAGAAAGTATCATAAGAACCATTTGCTAGAATGTAGATGCACTCAAAGCCATACAAAGAATCAATGCTTATGTTCATAGTGAGGAGCGGGAGTGCAGAGGGAGATAAATTCTTTGTCTCTTGATTCTTCCAGATCAGAACTTGATGCCTTTCCTACACTGTTTTTTAAGTAATGAACAGAAGTTCTCTGGCTCAGACTGAGTAACTGCTTGTGATATGCAGAAATGCACATTCCTATGGACTGCTGAAATATGACACAGGTGCCTAGAAACAACTCTGAGTTTTTATGAGCTTGTGAGCAGACGTTCCTCACTCATCAGTCTTTGGGGTGCTACAGAGAGAACACTGCATACAGTAAAGTGATTTTGATCATTCATTAAGAATACAACACCATCAATTCTGAAAAAGACACTATTTGCATGTTCCTCACCTAGCCTAAAGGTTCCAGGACTGGTCTTGGGCAGGTCACCTCCTCTCTGGGACTCTGGCCATGGTTTAGCACTTGCTCCTGCTGCAGTCCCTGCAGCCCTATTCTAAGACTGTGCTGAGACCAGGTCCCAGTGCTGATCTGGATAAATGCAGTCTGCATGTACACACCGATACTATGCCCCTGGGCAACCTGGGCCCTGGGCAACCTGATCTAGCTGTGCATGTCCCTGTTCATTGCAGGGGAGCTGGACTAGACGACCTTTAAAGGTCCCTTCCAATGCTAAGGATTCCATGATTCTATGATTCTATAGCTAAGCAGTTTTTTAGTGTGTGTGTTTGAATTATTTTAATCCCACCCACCTCAGTGCTCCTGCTGATAGCCTGCAAACAACCCTGTCAGCACCTCTGAGCTGGGCAGAGCAGGAAGTCCTACAGTCAGCACTGTCTGTGGTGAGAACACAGATGCAGAGGCCAATGTGAGGGACCCACCACCTCCTCCCTGCTGCTGGTAGCACTCACCTGTCCCCTTCTGTTACACAGCCACCAGGTGAGCAGGCTCTGGTAGGCCCTGAAGGTGGGCTCACAGACCCTGGCACATCTGCCTGGGGACAGAGAAGTAAAAAAGTTGGAGAGTGCAAATCTTGCCCACCACTCTCTTGCTTTGCTATTGAACTCAGCAGTGTTTTATGGCTTTCTTGTGGCCTGTTCATCGAGCATAACCCAGTGACATCCACAAAACCCTTGGAGAGCACTTCATTGCCAACACATCCATACTCTTCTGCCTTTAATGGTGAATGGCTTGTACACTGAGATGAGAAAAAAATACAAGGCTCCCTCAGCCTACAGCATCACAAGCTCCTACAGCCACTGGAGCACAGTTGTTGGCAAGCTGGATTCTGTTTCATCCACTTCTGCACACAGTATTTTTAATGCCATTGGCCAAAAGCTCAGTGTTGGTAAAGGAACCCTTTCGTCTCTCTGGGAGAGCATCCAGCAGTTCATGGAGGAACAGATCTGACAGTCTAACACTGGAAAACTGACACCTCATTACCTCATTCCTAACTGGCAGTGCCTTTTTTAACATTATTTTCTGCGAGTGCAGCAGCAGCAGCTGGAAGGGAATGGCTGTGCTGATGGAGTGAGGCTGAACTCGAGCAACTGCAGCAAGAAGTGTCAAAGCACTTGAAGGAAAAATTAATCCTTTGGCTTCTTAATAAGGGAGGAAGTGATTTGCTGAAAAAGGAGTGCCTTTCTGAGTTGAAGGGTCATACTTTTGTAAAGATATGGCAAGTTTGTGCTGTTTTCCTTGTGTCATGAGTTTCTCAACAGAAAAGACACCAGAACAACTTTGCCGGGTTTTTATTGCCTGACTATTGTAGATGTAGGGCTCACATTAAGACAATAGGTCTCTCTCCCAATTGCCCATGTCTGCAAAGAGACATAATAGCTGTTATTTATACTGTTCTTAAATATTTAATTTTCTTTGCAAATAAAAGCTTCATGCCTCCCATTGAGCGTGCTCTTACAGCCCCAGACTACAGCAGCTATGACAAAACTATTACTTCAAATTAACTTGGCATTCAGTGCACATTTGTATTACTTCCATGATTTTTATTGTGTTTTTAATTATTATTTTTTTCTCACAGTTCATTCATCAATCATACTTACAAGCCCATTGTCGGACCGGCTGCCAGTGGAGTGTTCTCACACATTTCAGCACACAGAAACTGCAAACCAAGGCAGCTCTGCTTGGATCTCTAATATTTCTGAGGAGCCAGAAGGTGCTGACAGCTCATGGTACGCCTGTCCCAGGCAAGTGCAAGTGCCTCAGCGTCCATCTATCTGCGGTTACTGCTGAGGGGTACAATTACAGAGCACATTTACCCTCTGTGAAGGAATCCTCCCTGGAGAGGTTAGAAATGGGGAATAAACAGCACACTGCAGCTTGGGGGTCTGGAGAATGAGCTTCATGTGGCATTTTTAAGTGAGCTTCTGCCACCCCTGGCCCCCTGTGACAGCAGCAGGAGCAGCTCAGCGATGGCAGAAGTGGGCCTTGGTTTTGCACTGTGCTTTGCTGTTCCATACCCTCACTTTTTTTTTTTTTTTTTGCTTGAAATGTGCACCTCAGGATGGCAAACTTTAGGATAGAAAGTTACTCCTTCGGATTTCCGAGGAGGGTGTTTCTCAGGGCTGCAGAAGGAAGCAGCTCCCAGCACAAGAGCCCGCACCCTGTCACCGCAGCCTTGCTTGCATCCAAGCCCATTGTCAACCAAAGGAACTCGAAATTTATGGCCATTTATCTACCCCCTTCTTTACCCCCCACTGCGCCTCTTTTGGCAGGGCAGCTAAGCATTTTGCATTGTTTCAAGCCTAATGCTTGCAGATGGTTTTACTTAGAATTCGTTTTATTGGTGAGACGCGCTTCCTCCGTTC
>VXAB01013790.1:59379-74575 GCA_013399175.1 Odontophorus gujanensis
CCCGCCCTCCTCCCCGCGGCGGGGAGCGGGGCCCACGAGTGACGGAGCCGGCGGCCAATGGGCGGCGGGGGCGGGGCGGCGCGGGGCGCTCCCCGGGGGCGCGGGAGCCGGGGCCCGGCTGAGTCGGGCGGAGCGACCCGCGGGTGGGGCTGGAAGTTCTCCGCGGCGCGGGGCAAGGGCAGGGCTGGAAGTTTGAGGATGGTTTCCAGCCCCGGTCGTGTGCGCCGCACGCCCTGGCTGCGTTCTGTGCTTGCGGAATATCCGTCTGTCCCGTCTTTAACACGGCAGTTCTTTGCCTGGGTCCTGCCCAGTGGGTAGTGGAAAAGTTGTCATTGCGCTGCCCACCTCGACTACTTTGTTTACTCGTATTAGAAACTTCACCTGGTCTGAGCTGCATGTCTGTTTCAGGCACTGCTTCCTCTATTTTTCAGTTAATAAATGTTCTTGGCTTCTCCACAAACACTCCAGAAGCACCTGATGTTCGGAGGCTGCAAGGAAACCCACGTCTCCATCCACTGTGTGTCCCAGAGGGATGCCAGCTCTGCTCCCCCTGGCAGATCCCCAGCTGTGTTCACATGGCCTTGCTGGTGCCCATGGGCAAAGCTGTTGGCTTGGCACTGCTTCCTCTTCCCCACAATTAATGTCTTTCTCTAGCACCAGGAAATACAGAGCAGGGAAGGCCAGCCTGGGCATTGTTTTCCGTGCTGCAGGTAGCAAGGCCTAGCTCCAGATGCTGTGTGCTGCTTCTGGGGCTCAAGGTGCCAGTGAGGCCACCTGGTCCCGGTTTCAAACCCCTAAATTTCCCTTTGTGCAGTGGTGAGTTCTATAAGCAACAAAAGTGGAAAGGGAAATGACTATAACCTTTCTAATGCATTGTGTATAAACCTGGCAATAGAAGTGCATCCCCGATAAGGACAGCGCATTTTTATTGTTGAGTGCAGATTGTGATCAGAGAAGGAAGTGTGGTGTGTATCTGCTCCTCACAGGGGTTGCTGTCATGAGATATACTGCATCAGGACAGCCCTTCTGACAGCAGAGGGGCTGTGCTGGCCAAGCAGGCTTGGGGCTGGCTGGGCTCACAGGCAGGGGATTTGAGGTAGCAGCAGGAGATGTTGGAGTTTGACCTGGCACACCAAGTGCAAAGCGCAGCACTTTACTGAGCCAGCTTATGGGGAATTCCTTCTCATTGTGAGCTTTGCCAGTTGCTGGTAGGAATAACTTGCTTTTAAAAGACTTCCTTGGTCACCAGAACATGCCTCTGGTTCGTGGCATCGGAATTGTGTTTTTGAAGTGGTTGTTGCTGGTGTGGTGTTGGTGTGAAGATCTGCATGGAGAAACTAAACGTTGTCACAAAGACAAAATGATTGGGGCTTTTGGTTGGTAACCAAGTAGTAACACTGAGATCCAGAGTGAAGAGAGTGGCTGCTAGAGCTTGGTCTGGGGACTCCAGGCGGGATAGCTGAGAGGCAATGACTTGCCCACCAGCCCTCATGCTACAGGGAAGCTTTCTGACACTTCTTTAGCATTGAGAATGTGTATCTGAGATCTTTGAACAGCAAGTTTTCATAAGAGGACAAAAAAAGCAAAAAATTGTCCTGATTTGTCAATTTGGGTTGCAGCTTTCTGTCATTCTAAGAGACGTGGAGCCAGCTGGCTTCTTTTTGGCCCATACCTGGGTAAATCAGAGATGCCTCCTTTCTGCAGCGTATGGAATTCTCTGAGCCCCAGGGCCGAGGCCTCTCAAGGCAGGGCTGTGCTGGTGGAGGGCAGTCAGTATGTGCAGCTGCTGAGAGAAGCTTGGTGCTCCTTGAGGAGTCACTCCTGTCGTTTTTGTGACTTCTGCAGTATTTCATCAAGTCAGATGACACATAAGCCTTTGCCGTTATGTTTCCTGGTCAGTGCTGTGCTTGTGAGAGGGATAGTCCACATCCCTGGGAGCTGTTGTTCAAAGGGCTCCTCTGCTCACAGCACAGAGAGGCAGTGCTCCAACCTTTCATGCCCGGAACAGCTTCTCTACAGTCAGAAGGTAAAAACATTATACGTATAATTTAAGGTTTAAGCTGCAATCCACAGGAACTGGCAGCCTCCAGAGAGGAATCGGGAATGCATACTGCAGAACAGCATTTCGGCACAATCCCTCAGTCACAGTCATCAATGAGGGGCCCATCAGGAGGGCATTAGAAGCGAAGTCATCCCATTTGAGCATGCTGACAGAACGTTTCATTTTTCTGCCCTCCTTCCTTCTCTCCTTAGCCTTTGGCTTTTCAGCCAGGGTAGTTTTACATCCATTATTTGTGCAGAAAATCTAGTTTGTTAGCATGTAGAGCTCACCATGTCTGGTGTGCTGGTAGCTGTTTTGTAATCTTGCATTATCCCTGAGAAATACATTTAGTACATGATAGTAAGAATTATTGGCGAAGGAATTTAGGCTGGTGCAATGTTAGAATGGAGGATAAATTTTAGAAAAGACATATGTGCCTTTGGCTGAGGCTGATGGAGAAAGGATTTCCAAATTTTGGTGCCTCTGTCAGAAGCCAGGTCTCGTGGTGCTTCAGGAAGGGTTCACTGGTGGAGGGACAGAAATAAGTGTCAGTGACAAGACTGAGCTCTGGACTGCAAGCAGTATCCTACCATGCTCCAGGAGCCCGTGTGTATGCAGGTCCCAGGTGAGCTCTGCCCAGCCCTTAGGAGTGCGAGTCAGAGTGCTGTGGGCATGCAGCATGTGCTGGCACCCACTGACCTCTGTTTTCGTATGTGTCACATTGAAGACCAGTAATTGGAGGTGACGTTGGTCTGGGACATCAACTGTTTCCAGGCTTGAAACATTGTCCAGTGCAATCCCTCTCGGTACAATGACGCTTTATTTTGAAAATGTATTGTGTATAAACTATATATTAATAAGCTGAATGGACTGAACTGCAGTCCTACAATTGTAAAGCTGAACAGTTGGGTTGTATGTACCATCATCCTTGAAGGACATCTTGATTTTTACCCAGGGTTACTTTTTCTCTCCTAGTACAATGCTCTTCACACCTTCCATTCAGATAACCCTTGGCATCCCCGTGTCACTGTACTTCAGGGTCTTTGGTAGGTTTTTGTTCTCGTGTTTTTTCTTTCCAAAGCTGCTGGAGAGCACTTCATGTGGTCTCCTACTTTCCTTAAATTGGAGACATGTTGTTTGGAAAGACTAGTGCAGATGCTAAACATGCCACAGTTTGCAGAGTCCAGTCTTTTCCTCCATTCAGTGGGAATTAATGAAAACACTTGGAAACTGTCTAAAGGAAAAATTACTACTGATGACATACTTTTGTGAATAATAAAATACATTCTGGAGTTGTCATGTACTCGTCTAGGCATGCAGTGTTTGTTTTTTGGGTTTTCTGAGCCCGTAATGAGGTCAGTCAGCTTCTGAAGAATAGAAACTTCTCAGTTACTGATTTTATTTTTTTAACTCCCTTTATGATTGCACAGAAAAGTTTCATATGTACAGCATATAGATAAGTTGCTCTGTTCCTCAACAAATTTCTTCTATGCTGCGTAGAGAAGGACTGGCTGATGGGTGCAGCAGGACCTTGCCAGCCAGCACTGCATTGCCATTGCAATGACAGCACCTCCAGAAAGGTGGATCCACTTAATGCGTGCATCTCCTAGATGTGTTGAGAGCTAGCACCAACTAAATCAGAGGCTAACGTGCTCCTCAGGTCTGATGGACTTAGCTGTCAGTTCTGTTTCTCTTTAACCAAGTCTCATGCTGCAGTCAGGTGTTGAAATGTTGCCCTTGAGTTCTCTTGGGGTAGTCAGTGAATTTTTGTAGTCTCCCTGACTTGCAGTGTGCTCCCTCTTATTCTTGGCCTGGAACTGAATGAGTTCCTCTGTGTTTCCACTAAACCAGTGTTTTAGAAATGCCCGCAGCGTAAAGGATTAGCTGTTTCTGTGCAACCCAACACCTTTACGTCGAAGACGCATTTGATGAGGGGGTGTTGAAGGGATGGACCAGAGGTGCTTAGCCTGTGATGGAAAGTTTTTTGCTGCATTAGGATATGTGGGGTCTGAACACCCCTCTCTGTATGGAAGGGAATGTGCAGATCAAGTGATGGTGGTGGTGAATTCAGCACAGGGATATCTGATTTCTTGGCAGATCTGACACCAGGAGTATCTGGACTCCTGCCTGCACCAAGAAAAGGGGTCGGGGTGACCCATGCTTGGCCAGTGCTCGGCCAAGCCGTGTAATATGAGCCCCTAACCTGCAGACAGATTTACCGGCTCTGAATAATGTCTGTTGTGCTGTGAGATCTTATCTCCCTAATAGCCTGCAAGAGGGTACAAACAAAAAGAAAGAAATATGGTTCTTGCATTTGCTTTCCCTGCCTTTTGTAGAACTGTTGATTTGTTCTCATTCTGCCTGCTGTGTTCATTAGTGCTTTTCAAGGAGTGAGCTAGTTTGTTGGAACTAGAGAAACAGTTGAAAGTATGATTTACTCCTACTTTCTCATCTTCCACCCACATGACTTGGGGGGTGTAGGAGGAGGGAGGAAGGAAGGTAGGATCTGTAGGAAGAAAGGAGCCACTTGCCATGTCCTATAGCTCAGGTGTTGCAAAACTCCTATTACAGAAACAGAGGAGCTATTGTGTGATGTCATTCAACAGAAATGAACAGGCACCAACTGAACAAATGGCACCAAGTTTTCGTGTTGATGTTGCTTCTGTACCCATAGGTCCCAGTGAATGGCTGTTCTCATTGACTGCTTGCCTGGAGGGGTCAGTGTGGTCTGCTTCAGAGGCTTTGACACCTGGTTCTGAAACCTGGTGTTGGGATGCTGGGAAGGGGCCCCCCTGTAAGGCCTGAGGATGGATGGAGAACTGAGGGTGTCCCACCTACCTTCAGGGTAATGAGCTGAGGGTGTGTTTTGTTGGTAATGCGCTCTGCTCAAAAAATCCAGTGTCATGTGGCTGTATCAAGGATGAATTTGTGGTTTGTGCTTTTATATGATAAAATTTAGGAGCAGTTTCTCAAAAAGCATTGGTGTATGTAAAGACAGAGCTGTTCTTGGGTGTTGTTGCTGAGTGTGTTTCTGGCTTTGTACAGGAAAAGGGCACTCTGGTGAAGCATGCTGAACTTTTGGACTTGGTTGGGCGTTTGAATTTCGTGCATTGCTTGACCACGTGTGTGCCAGCCTTTCCGTGCTGCCTGTCTGTCCCATCCACCACCACAAAACATTCACCGGTACCAGAGTACTGCAGGTAGCAGGGGGAAAAAAACCCAAACAACCTTGAACTTCTCTAGAGGTGTTAAGTGAAAGGCTGTGTAACTGTAAGATGCACGCACTCTATGGAGGGGATAATTTAGACACTAAGGAAGTATATGTGAGGCTGATCACTGGCCTGATGCCAGTCACTGAAGGGCACCGGAGGCTGAAATGCCAGGCAGCACTGGTAGTGCTGGCACTTCAGCCCGTGACGGTTGGGTTGCACGAATTATCTCTCTGCCTTCCAGCTAATTTTATCCTGTTGATTTTTCATGAATCATTTCCCATCTCTGTGGGTTAGAAATTAAAGTGGAAGTATGCTAGCCAGAATAGCCACATCTGCTATTTAGAAAGCAGCGTCTGGGGTTTGCTTCCTGCCCACACCTTCCCTTCCCTTTCCCTTTTTACCTCCAATGTTAAATGCAGTGAAGCACCAGCGTGGCCAGCCTGCAGAGGGCATGAGCTGGCTGGAGCAGCTGACCTCCAGCAGGGTCCCAGGCTGTCAGAGCCTGGCAGAGTGGCTTAGGTTTCCTCTGTGTGCCTTGTGGAACGTTGGTGGACCTCTTATGGGGGTCTGTTCCCTCTCCCAGCATAGAGCTGTGGCCTCGCTTCAGGCTTCTTGTCTTTCCACAGGTGAGAGTAGTAGAAGATCATCTGAGCACATTCCTCTGAAGCAAAGAAAGCATTAGATTAATGAGAGAGTATCTGGAGCTTGTTGATATTCCTTTTTCTCCGTGTATCACAGGAAGTCCAAGAGGCTGGAAGAGTGATCTTGTTGGGACAGTCTTGAAAATGGCTGTAGGGATGGCCAAGGAAATGATGGTTTGGATGGCACGCCATCAGGCCTGCATAAACTTAGAGTGATTACTGCTTGAAACTCAGTGTTATGGAAAGTGTCTTATACTTCTCAAACAGTATTCTGTTCCTTGTGAACCTTACAGTTGATTTAAAGGAAGTTATGTAGGTGTGATATACTTCGATTTTACTTGACAGTTAACTCACTGTTTGAGAACCCGATTAATATCTGTTGCTGAAGTAAACCAGTGAAATACATGTGGCTTAGGAGCTAAAGGTAGTGACTGACAGGGAGTCGGCATCCGGTAGGTAAACTGATGTGGCAGTGTAAGCAGTGAGGAGAGTCAAGGGTGCTCTGAGCTAAAGGACAGTATTAACACATGAACAAATCAGCTGTATGTGGATTGAGTGTAGAAAGTGGTTTTTCACCACTGAAAGATCAAGTCTGTGGCATTACCACATTAGACGACGGGAGCATATAATCGAGCTATTTTAAGCTAGAGCTTGATCATTACAGAAGAGTCTCTGCAATATGATATGCAGAGCCTGCATTTTTAAAGAAGTAGACTTGATGACCCTTCCCTTCATATGAGGGTGAGAGAGAAGCCAGTTCTGTTTGACACCTATTCAGTGATGTATTGGTGAAATGTGTAGCTGAGATGTGTTCGGTGAGCTGGAACTGTTTGCGGGGACAGGACAGCTATGCAATTAGTTTTGGTAGGTGGACCTGCTGAGATAACTCCAGTTGTCTGTATGAAAATGGTTTTATGAACTTGGAGGGGGGTGGCCTGAACCTAGTCTATGAGACTGTCACTTACAAGAGCATAGTAGTCAGAATGAACAGGCAGCTCTCTGAAGCTTTCTGTACCAAGTTATAGCAGAAAAAGACTGCTGTGAGTGTGGACACTGACAGAGATGTAACGAGTAGGGTCAAGGAGAAAGTTTTATGTCTGTAGTCTTCATGTTTATTTCAGATTCAGCCTTACATCAGTGTAGCTTTCTGATACCAATGTGTTAAAATAATGTAGGACAAATTGGAACAGTGACACAGAAGGATCAACATGCTGGAAAGCTGCAAAGGTACTACATGAGGATATATCCACGGCTCAGTTCTGTATATTTCTGTTCAGCAGTGCTGTCACCATCCAAACACCTTTCAGTAGTGCCTTAAGGAACAACATGTATGTCTGTCACTTGATGAAGTTCTTGTTCTGCCCTTGGGGAGAAAAATGCTGGTGGAATGGCATCTTGTTTTAGTACCGGATTTTTGTTCCTGTTTAACTTCATGCGTGTAGGTGTGTATTTATGTTAAAGCCAAAGGCAAAGGAGTGCAACTGGCTGTCCTGACCAAAGATGGTGAGGTTTCTTACAGCCATTAAGTTCCGAAAAGTAATTCTTTACATTTGCTTAAAGCAGCCTCTCAGTGTGTGAGTGCTTCAAGTCAATTCCACAAGGTTGTAGGGCACTTTAAAATAACTGCTGACTGGTGCCCAAAACTGAAGAGATTCATGCATAACTGGTCAGTGACAGCAATTAGCAATTGAAATGAAATTCTCTTGGCTTCTCTTCCCCTTCCTTGCTAGACTCTGAGATTTTGTGTAGGCTTTATAGGCAAAAGGTAAGGGCATGTGACTTGCAAGGGATCAGTCAGGTTGACCTAATTCTCTCTCCTGCCCTTAAACTACGAATCTGGGAGATCCGCGCTGAGATCCAAATACCAAAAATGAGAAGTTTCCAGTTTAAGAGTTATTTTTAATGTCTTAAAAACAAAACAAAACAAAAAAAAACAAAAAAAACCCACATAAGTCTCTTGCAAATTCTTCTAGTTGCAGTGAGCAGCTGTCTTTGCTCCACAGCACGCCGCACTGTTTCAGATGCTTGATTTGCATGGGAGCTTTACTTTGTCAGCATCCTGCTGAGCAAATACATCCTTACACAACACTTAATGTATAGAAGTTGCACCAAATCATCCAGTTTGCAGGGCCTTCTGTTGATCTATAATGTTGAGTCAACAAATGCTCTGGACTGACTATAATATATAATTTGGTGTCAAATACTGTAAATTCAGCAGTGTGTTCTCCTCTTTGACTAGAAGTCACCATGAAGTTCAGTAAGACAAACTAATTTAGACTAATTCAAGGATTAGTTCAGAAGTTCTTTTTTGTCTTCCTCCTCTGAAATAGGTCTATCCTGAGGTAGATTGTGGCAGGTTTTTGTAGTATGTTTTGCTGACAAACCATGGAAAAACAGGAGTGAGGTAGTATCTTGCAACTACTTGAAATGAAAGGAGGAGATCAGGAATTTCCGTGTTCCCTGGCTCCCTGCAATGAGAATGACACTGGGAAATTGGTGTCGCAGCACCCAGTGCTGATATCTCAATTGCTGGTCTTGAGCTGCTCATTGAAACCCTTACAACTCACAGCCTTCCCTGCTGTAAAACAGGTTTAAATCCCATGGTTTTAAAGGATGTTCTCAAAACTTCTACTGAAAACGCTAGCAAAACTGGTGGTGTTTCCAGTTATTTTGTTGTCCTGATCTTACTCAGTGTTTCAAGAATTCAAAACTGAAAGAAATTCTCACGCTTTTGCTGAGTTTATGGCTACTGACTGCAGTGGAATAATTGACAATGATAAAACCGTGTCCTGTTTTCAGCCCACACTGCTCAAATCCAGCATTGCCTCGCCCTATAATTTTTATTAGTGAAGTTTGAATTTGTGAGTGTCACTACTTGCATCCCACCACACAAGATTGCATTCAGCCCTACTTTGCAGCTGTGAGGGAAGAGCCCAGCACTCACCAACTGGCCCTGAAGCAAGCAGAGGGCAGGCCACCATTTTGTAACTATTCTGGGACACTGCTCTGCCATGCCACAGAACGGCTTCACACATTGTACTTTGGTAGAGGGACATTAAGTCTGTGATAATGGTTGACCAGGAACTCATCTCCCCATCATAGTGGGGGGTTAGGCACCCTGTAGGTCCTCCTCAGAACAGACTGTTTCTCACTGTTGTCATTTGGTGGGATCTCTTGGGGTGTTCTGGCTGTGGCCATAGGCTGTGTGGCTAGCTGATGCTTCATAAAGTTCCCTGAAATGGTTGGCATGGCCAGAGACCTTGGTAAGCGGGTGCACCTAGAGGAGTCTCCATGGGTTGTTGGTAGCTGTTGGGGGGCAGCTCAGAGCCTTGAATGCAGTGCTTTATTCCCTGTCCTGGCTCATCAGTAGCTGAGTGTTCTGGATTACTATTTCTGGTAATAATATGCAACTGTAGAAAGAGTATGAATTAAAGTCCATCTTATGCATGGCCCTGCACTTCAAAATATTATACAAGCTGTGCAAGATCTTAAAAGAAGAGGCAGTGACCTCTAGAAGGCCAGCAGTGAGAAATAGAAGGGATAAGCTGTGTACTAAGGAGGGGATGGATTCCTATATGGCTATTTCACATGCAAGAATGTCCAAATCTGGGAAACGTGCCAGTGAAATGTAAAATTAAAGCTCTGTTTTGGAGCCTGATCCACACAGATAAGAGTCTGAGGCTGTTAACTAATAACTACAAGAGGGGCAGTGATAAAGGCGGCATTCTTGAGGACAGGAATTAACAGGTTTGTTCATGCCAGAACCCATTTGGATTTTTTTCTTTTTTTCACGCAGTTGAGATTAAGGTGTCAGATGCGCTTGTGTTTTCTGTTTCCTTCATTGTTGGCGACATGGTAATGCCACTGGAGGTATGTTGTGTAACAACGATACAGATTGTTGCCTACTTTGTAACAAGAATGGGTGAGACAATGTGGCACTGCCTGTGCCTGTTGGGATGTGCAGCAGCTGCGCAGGTTTCCTGGGCCTCCCGAGTGATATTGTGCGTCTTACCATGACTGCCTTTCTTGTCCAGAGGGGTTGCTGCTGTGTGCAAACAACACGTGGATCCTCACAGTATTCTTCCGACCTAGGGATTGATCTCCATGACATGCTTCTGGGATTTTGCAGTAGGCTGCGTGCATGCTGGCATCAGGAGGACTGAGTATCTTGGTGGCCACAGGGATGTGTGTGCCCTGGGAATGACTTCAGCAGCTAACCAAAGCAGCTTGCTCTGCTTATGCTCCCATGTTGCTTCTCTGTTATCTGAAGTCTTCAGAGAAACTTCATCTTTAGGTATAAAAACGCTAACAGCTAAAACAACTGCCCAAATAATGAAGTGGAGAAAGGATGTGAAATGTGTGTAGAGTGTGACTTAGAATCCAGTAGTTGTGAAAAACTAGGGGAAAAGGGCAAGAAGGAAGAAACAATAGACAGCAAAATTAAGAAAAAATAAAAACAGCTTTACACGCATCATGAACTAGAAGAGTCTTAAGTGTAGGATCATCTACATACACCAAGAACTGGAGAAAATGGGGAATATTTCTTCCCCCGAGGATGAGTATTATCACCCAATTAACTCACCCAGTTACTGCAGCAGTGTAACGCTCTCTGTTGTAACAGTAGCTTGGGAAGTAACTAAACAACAACGGCTACTAACGCAGAATATTTTTAAGTTAGCTGTTTTGACTAGCTTGAATTAAGGGATGTTAAAATGCTGGCTGAGCAGTTCTCTGTGGGCCATAAATGCTAAACACTTTTTTTTTTTAATATATTCATAATGAGTTAGGCTGAAAAAAATGTTCTGTGCTAGTGATGAAGTCATAAATAAGCAAGCAAATACCAAATTTACTTGGCCAAAATGGGATATTAGGTTACCTTCTATCTGATGTAGGCTTCCTGTTGTTGGAGTGAGACACCTGTAAAACAATATAATGATAGAGTTTTGGTTGTCATTAAAGGGGACATCAATTGTAATGATATCTGTACAGGTTTTTGGAGAATAGGTATTTTCAAACATAGTGTGATTTTTTTTATTTTGTGTGTGTGTGTGTGAGAGAGACATTGTTGTGGTTTTGCTCAATAAAGGTAAAAGCTTTGGTATGCCTTATGTCTTTAGTGTATGGAAATTGTACCAGGGGTTGTTGGAATAACTGGCTAGAATGATCCAACATGTCACACTGGATAAGTGAAAACTCAGCTAAATGAAAGGTTGCAGGGTGACAGCAAGACAAGAAGAGGGCTGTGCTTGTTCAGGTGCATCTCTAGCAGTATCTACTCGGATTCATTTTTTTGACTCAGTGTTAATCAACACGTTTATTGGTGTCCTGGAGAAAAACACATAGTTAATTTTGTTTATTTTTGTGGTCTTGGACGCAAAGATCGAAATCTTGAGCAGGGAGGGTTGTGTCTCAGTGTAAGGTACTGCTTCAGCCTGTGCAGGAAAACTGCTGTCAGGAATGTAGCTGATAAGGTGGAGTGAGTTCAGGGAGGACCATGAGAATGAAGACCTGAAAAGTATGCTGTACAGTGGAATGGGAACCTCCAATTATAAAAGCAACACTAGATTTTTTTTTATTTTTTTTTCCCTGCTCATCTTGGAGGTATGCTGTAGTTTAACCAGGAATTTACTCCAGGAAGTGCCCCAGCCTGTGCTGTGCAGGAGGTCAGGCTGCACAGCCCTGGCCTCCCTCTTTCTTTATAATGCAGGAATCCCTTGAGGAAGAGGAAGCCATTGTCTGTTTACAGGGACATATGTCTGCAGCTCTTCCTACTTTAAGAGCCTTGGGCTTTGTGGGCATATAAATTCCAGATGCCCTGTCCTCCAAGCTTTTATTCCAACAGTGTTCACTGCAGAAGGTCTGCACCACTGCCAACATCTGCCTTTCCCGTACCAGCACAGCCCCCACAGGTACCAGCTGTGGGGCAGCATCCATATCTTTTTGTTCTTTAAGCAGCACCCCATACACACATACACACAGCTGCTGCTTTTCTGCAGACTTCTCGGGAAGACTGTTGCTTTTCCTCAAGGAAAGGCAGTAGCCTCTGCCTGTAGCTCCAGTGGAAACAGAACCATAAGGCCTGGTTCTTGTTCTGGAGAATGCAGGTGTAGAGCTCACCCTGCTGAAAAGCTGAGGTGTGCCCGCTGTTTTTCTTCTGACCGTGTATAGTAATTCTAAAAGAAAATATATCTTGTGTTGGACATCACGTAAAATGATCTCTTAAAAGTGCATGTGTTTGCATCTGTCTGGTTGTACTTTGCTTGAGGTGTTGCTTTCAGAGTACTGCATGAATGTTAACTGGTGCTCCCTTGATACATGTGTGATAAAGGTCTTTCAGACTACAGGTTGGCATGTGAGAAGTTGGACTGGAAAAATTAATCATTTATTCCCCTGGCACAGAGAAGAACTGCAAAGGCTGGGAGTAGACTTCCTTCTTGTGCAAGTGCAGACCAGATTTCCATGGTCTCAGTCCTTCACAAATGTGTGGCATGAGAGAATTCCTGTCTTCAGGGATTTGTGGCCCCTGAACACAACTTTTAAGAGTATCCAGAACCAAGTCATAATGAAGATGGGCTCTTCCACTGGTTTTGTTGACAGAAGGTGGCAACTCAGTTGCTGCAACCCCTCCTTTGGATGCTGCACAATGTGCAGCAAAAGGAGAAAAAGGGGGTCTTAGGGACTTCTGAGGAACAGCTGGAAAGCTGTCCAATTTGGTATCAGGCCTGAGAACAGCCAGTTCGTGTGCTTTGGTGGAGGTCTTAAGATGAATGGAATGGAGAGACAAGCAGCTCTCACTCAGCCTTATTCCTTGTCTCAAGCTGCGATGCTCTGATTTCTGTGGGCCCTGCAAAAAAATCTTAGCTAAACTAATTCTGAATTATTATCACTTTCCATATCAGTATTTTCTCTTTTGCAGCACCCTGTGGCAAGAGGTGTGGGGGGCTAACAGTCTGAAGCTTTCTGTCTTGCGTAATTAAGAGGATCCTGTCTCCTGTGGAGAGCTAAGGGAAAAGCATTTTTGCTGCAGCAGCCTGTGTTCTACAAGGGTGATGGTGATCACTCAGCTTCATTCATTGCAAGGGATGGGAAGACTGAGAACATGACCTGTGCAATCACTTTGGGGTCCTGTAGTAGGCTGTTTGTTACCTGTCAGAGGTATCCAGAGTACACCTGTCTTCAGAGCTGTGATAACTTGCTCTGTTCCCGAAAGGAGACTGGCTTATGTTAGATTTGTAGACGGCCTGATTCAACTCACCACTTGAATTCCTCTTGGCAGTCTGTCTGCAAAGACTTGCTCTGAAATAGTCATGCTCAGCTTTTCAGTAACAAAACCGTCCGTAAGTCTTAAATTCCATGTGTAACATTTTCTGTAGAGCATACTTTGCATTCCCTGTGCCTCAGGTTGCTCCACAGTGTCTCACGTTCTTCACCTGACCTGCAACTGAACTGCCGTTTCCTTCTTGCAGCAGGAGGGATTTTCTACCTGTGTGTCTGTGAAGATGCCTGCTGTTTGGATCCTCAGCTGGAGGGGGAAAGTTGTGATTTCCTGGCTGCTCACTTTTCTCCCCCCTTTCCTTCTTTTTCAGAACATGAGTGAAAACTTGAAGGACTGCTTGAACCAGACCCAGGCTTCCTTAGGAGAGATGGTGACAATAAAAACTGAGGCCTGCTCTCCACACCGGGACCAGGAGTATGGACAGCCTTGGTAGGCAGCTGAGCTTTAGTCAGTTGGGCTCTCCCCTCTTCTGTCTTCCTCCTCTTGGGATGTACTTGAACTTCAAAAAATTCCTAAAATTCTCACTAGTGTCAGCTTCCTTGAGGTACATGGCAGGGATGGTCACTCTCCCATGTGCTAGGCATGTGCCTGCTGCATGCTCTAGGTCACATCCAGCCTTGTGGTGCTGGCTTGTTTGGACTGCCATGACTTGTGTTTGGACAGTGCATTCTGGGGCTGTTGTAAGGCAAATCAGCCTTTCTGTGGTGGTGGGAGTCTCTGCTGATATCTAGTGGGTGGGATGGGTCAGCTGCGTGTTATTCATGAAAGTGTTCTAGCTGAAGCCACAAACTCCTGTAGTCTTCAGCCATAAGGCATCTCAAGTACTGGCTTTTGGCAGCTTAGGTGACAATTTGAATAATTTCTCTGCTGCAGGTGTAAGGACTGAGAATTATTCATCCCCCATAGCCTTGTTTTCTCTTCTCCCCTCTTTGGTTTCCCAGGTTTGGTTAGGTTAAAGTTGTCTTTTTGTTTTCTCCCCAGTTCTGGAAGGCCTGATCCACAGTCCATGGATGTGGAACCCAAGAAACTAAAAGGGAAACGAGAGTTGATCATGACCAAGAGTTTCCAGCAAGTGGA
Source organism: Odontophorus gujanensis (assembly GCA_013399175.1). NCBI lineage: Eukaryota > Metazoa > Chordata > Aves > Galliformes > Odontophoridae > Odontophorus > Odontophorus gujanensis. The sequence goes on from VXAB01013790.1 coordinate 73,627, forward strand.
TTTCTGGTGTAAGTGTATTGTTAGTGTGAGAACAGTAGTGCCTCTGTTTTTGTAGAGTTCACGCTTCCCTGATTGTCCCTGTTGTCTTGGGACAGGAAGCATGGGAGTAAAAAGCCAGGGACAAACATGCCTGCTCTGTGATGAAGACACATTTGATTAGGGATGCCATCTCCTGTTTCTAAAGCAGGATAAACGACATAGCATGAGGGTATTTCTCTTCAGAGACATTGTTTTTCATTCCCCTCTGGTGTGTGATCAGCAAGAGCTTTCCTGCTCTGTCTTTGCAGACAGTGAATGGTTTTCACGGTACATGGAACCATTAATGGTAAAGCATTTACCATTGGTGCTTGTATGAGGAGAGAAAGCTGTTTTTTTTGTTAGGGCATGCAGGTTTGGGATGGACAGGTATGAGCTGGGGCAGAGCAATTGCTGAGGGGGATATGATGAAACATGTGGCAAGTCTATGTGGTGACTGGGATTACAGCTCTGAAGTAGGGGTCCATCCCCTCCTGTCACTGTGACCTTGGCTGAGCTGTGGATAGAATGCAAAGCTGAGGTGAGCTGACCTCGGTACCATGTGTTGTACAAACCAGAGTGGACACTGCGTCTGCCCGACCTAACCCCTGCTCCCTTCCCTCCCACAGTCTGTGAGTCCTGCCAGGAGTACTTTGTGGATGAGTGCCCCAACCACGGCCCCCCTGTGTTTGTCTCTGACACACCAGTGCCTGTTGGCATCCCTGACCGGGCAGCACTGACCATCCCTCCTGGCATAGAGGTGGTGAAAGAGCCCAGTGGGGAGAACGACGTGCGCTGCATGAACGAGGTGATCCCCAAAGGTCATATCTTTGGGCCGTATGAGGGACAGATCTCTAGCCAGGACAAGTCTGCAGGATTCTTCTCGTGGCTGGTAAGTGAGCTGTCTCCCTACAAAAAAAAAAAAAAAAAAAAA
>VXAB01013790.1:74667-122987 GCA_013399175.1 Odontophorus gujanensis
ATTCCCCCCAAAAAAAAAAAAAAAAAAAAAAAAAGAAACAAAAAATTTTCTAGCTCAGAGCTGGGACTTAGTGGCTTGTGGAGCCAGAACTTAGCCATCTTCCTCCTTCCCTGAAGCTCCTGTGCTGACACATGTGGGGCAATAGGCGAAGATCAACCTACCATAATGATTTTTGGCTTCAGGTATAGATAAGCAAAAGGAGATCAGATGTCACGCCACTAATGTCATGACAACAGCTGTAGGAAGCAGATCTGGCTTCTCCTCTCCCTCTTGCCCTGTTCTTCCATTCCCACTCTGTCTCAAGGCTTCATCTGGTATGACCTTCACTCTGATCATCAGTTTGAGTATAGAGGAAAGACCACATCACGAGTTTGCAGAACTCTCTCTTGAGCCTCCAGCATCCCTCCCATTGGGCATGAGCAAGGCCCAAGGAGGCAGGAAAGAGTAGATACAGCCCTCCCAGTCTGTCAGAAACTGATCTACATGCACCAAACACCATCTTTTTTACTCTAGTACTACGGACCTCTGTTAGTCTGTGAGTTAGAGATATCACAAATATCTCTAGAGACAGGGACTAATTATTTTTGGAAATAAGATGTGGGACTTGAATTTGAGGTGGGGAAAAAACGCTGCTCACGCTCTTCTGTCTGTAAAATAAACGTGTATGTCAGCTCTGCCCTGAAGGGGAGGTGTATCTTTTCTATCTGAGGACTAAACCATTTAGTCAGCTGCATCCATAGTGCCACGTTACTGATATTTGTAATGGGAAGAAGTCTCTTAGTTCACAGTAGCTTCCACACAAGTATCCAGTGCAGTGCAGTGATCTGGACTAGGCAAGTTTAGATTCATGGCATTGTTTCGTGGTCTGAATTGAGGCTGAAAGTGAAGCAGATCTGAAAGTCAAAGACTTCCTCCTGTTGGAACCAGGCAGTTTACGTGCTGCATCTATTCTGTTCTGCAGATAGTTGACAAGAACAACCGCTACAAATCCATCGATGGGACAGATGAAACCAAAGCAAACTGGATGAGGTGAGTCCAGTTCTCTTCTCCCTACCCTTCTGGGGCTTTGTGTTCCAGAGAGGTGCTATCAAACACTCCTTGATTTGTGTGACAGAAAAACAAACTGGTACAACACTGCCACTTCCACAGAGATTTTGCTTATGGTCTTTCAGTGTTGGCTGTATTGAGAACCCCTTCGGAGTCAGTTTCAATGACAGGAATTAAAACAAGGGTGTGTGTAGAGGATGGCTGTTTTCTGGAATGAGGACAAGTGGTAAAGGCAAGCCTATTTATCTACCCTTACATTTGTAGATTACATTTGCTGGCAGACCTACTTTTTTTTTTTTTTTCCCTTACTTTGTGTTCAAATATTTGCAAAACGCTTTGCATAATCCTCGAAGTAATTTATTCTGTTTGGAGTTTTTGTCATTTCCTGTTTGACAGACATTGAAAGAGGTACTTTTTTTTTTTTTTCCATTCTGAGCTTCACATGAAACAGTTGTCTGTGGTGGCTAATCATTGGTAGTGTTATGAGAAACATGGAGTGAGTTGCCGCAGCTCCTAATGCAGGAATCATGAGTGTGCTTGCGCTCCCTCTGCTGGTCCAGGGACGTGAGAAAGCAGAGCCCAAATAACACTATTGAAACAAGATTGCAGCTGGCTCTGGTTTGTTGACTACAGCAGTAAGAGAAAATATCTGAAAAACGATGCAATGCTTCAAATACCTGCATATGTGGGTCATTTCTGCAGCCTCTTGAGGCAGAGACAAAGCTCTGAAGTGTCCTTGTGCTTGTGATGAGTGACCAGACTGGGACGTTGTTGCATACTGTGACCCATCCCACATTTGGACCAATCCTGCTTTCAGGTGTTGAATTTTGGAAGCAACTGTTTTCAAGAAGGCATTTTTTTACAAGATTTAGTGTGGGAGTTAACTGGTTTGTTGGCCCAGGTGCCTGAGAATTTCAGTTGTCAGTCATTATGGGCATGAAAGATAGATGCAAGACCAATGTAGCTGATGAAAGCTGGTTGCACCAACTCTTGCTCCATTTGAGTCTGTGCACTGGTAGCAGCTGTTCTAACAGGTATGCTTGTGAGGTTTAGCAAATGATCTAATTTTTCTGTAAGTGTTGCAGCCATTGCAGTTTGTTACTGGATGAGATAAACCTTTAGTCCTGTGCTGAGACTGGAGTTGTCACTCCAAAAAGAAGCAGTTGTATGGGGGTCTGTTAGGTAAGGAGAAATGTATCTTTAATTAAAGAATGTACTTCAGAAATCAGTGAGATTTTTCTTATTTGATTATATCACTTTCTGTGGTCTGGATGACAGTGAAACTGGGGAAAACAACCTTGGAAAGCAAAAATTGTTTGTTTGACTGTTCTTTCTAGTACCACCACCATCAGTTGGATATCTGGATTTATATGGGCACTACTCATGGTCCCAGCACCAAAGAACAGAATGTTCTTGTTTAAACATGTATTTGCCATGATTATGTCTTAACATGAGTGTGATGTGGGCCATTTTTTACAGCCTTGAAAAGCAAGGAGGTTGAAGTTGTGAAAAGGGTAGGGGGAGCTAAGGGGGTGTGTGCAACTCTTCTAGTGGAGTGTGTCTTAGAGGACGTGTGCAGGCTATACCAACCTTACTGATCTTTCTGGTTTTACTCTTGAAAAATGCTTCTAATAGCAGCATTACTTTGAGTCTGACTGACAGTACAAGTGAAGATACCGGTCCTCAAAGGTCATTGCTTTTGTACGTTACCAGCTTTCAAATAGAGATGCCCTTGATATCCTGTTCAAAGACGTTATGTGTCACGGAGATTACCCACAGAAATTGTACTTGCAGGACGCTGTAGACAGCGCTCTTTTTGTTTTTCAGATGATGCTCTTTGCCATCACTCACAGATGGAGTGCTTTGCAAAGCAGATCTACTCACCCTCTGGGTAGGTGGGTATGGCACGGGGAGGGGAGCTTGGTCTGACTCCTCTCTCTTCTTGTAGATCTGGCTATTGTTTTTGTTGTTTGACTACCACATCTGAGTCCATTTTCATGTTCCCTCTGAGAACAATTTGTACACCACAGCACTTGCTGTTTTAAGTTTACCAAGGGCAGTGGAAGGAGGGAAGGAGTACAAAGCGTAGCAGGTGGCGTGGCAATGGTGACATCCTTTTGCCCTTTCCCTCTTCAGTCTGTCAGTTGAGAGGCTCCTGATGCTGAGAGCATGTTCTAATCTGGCCACTGGCTCTAGAGTAATCCTTTGTCTAGCGTAAAGCACTGCCATTTCTACTACTATACAAAACTCCATGGCTTTGAACTGCAGGGATGTGTGTAAACCTCTTCCTCTGTTGTTTTGTTTCTGGGGACTCAATGACCAAACACCACAAATGGTGGCAAACCTCAGACAAAATTATTGCTTTCTTGGACTCAAACCACCAGCTGTTCCTCCTGGTTGCTTCTGAGGAAATTCTGTTACTTGGTTGATGGGTATATTACTTCAGAAAAAAAAAATCTGACCAGAAACTGAAAGACACTAAGAATCGAAAATCCAGGGAGTACTCACCCCTGTATTTGTATCACTTTGCCCAGACTGAGGTGCAGGACAGGAAGCATCTGCCAACTGGTATCACCTAAACGAATTGTTGGAGTGCTGTGCCTCATCTGGAGTTTCCAGGGTGATTTTGGTATATATAGTCTCTCCATTCTTACATGTGACTAACTCAGTTCTCAGGTTTCTGGCACAGTTCAAATTCATCCTCTCCCTCAGCCCCTGTGAAAAGGTTAGTGCTAGACTTCTTCATCTCTTTGTCCTTTGCCTTCCTCTTAGCCTCCTTCTCTCTGCAAACACAGTGACAGAAAGGCCATGGAGAACAAGGTTGTTTTGTTTATCTTCCTCCACCTCCATATAACGGAGGCATTTGCATGTTGATCTACATTAACCTGCTCAAAACAGGATCAACTTCGGTCAATAGATTCTTAGGCAGTGAGCTGCTCTCTTGATTTTACAAAACCTCTTCAAAAATGCATATTTTGTATACACTTGTGTACTTACAGCCACAGTGACCCCAAAATATGTCTGTGTTCAGGAGGAGCAAAAGCCAGCAGCCTATACGTGACTCAGTTTGTTGAGGTTCATATACTGTTCTCTCTTAATTTTCTCTACTTGATAGAAGGTTATTAAGTGTTAGAGACTGAAAGTTATGCAGTGCAAATGAATCCTAAAGCACTGCAGGATGTAATTGCTGTGAACTTCTTTTCCCGGGGCTCTGAAGAAATTATGTGCTTTCTTCCTAGAGGCAAAAAAAAGTAGTATTGTTTAATGTTTTTGTAGAGTGATCAAGTGCCCGCTGTTCATGCAGTTTACAATTTCACTTTTGGTTTGTTAGTCATACAGTCTTGCACTTCTGGATTGAGGCTGAGGTATAAATTCACAGCCCTACCACTGGGCCTCCTCTGCAGCCTGGTAAAACCCACACAGCATCCCCATAGAAGTGCCTGCTGCTAACAGTGACTGCATTTGGCAGTAGCTTACATGCTAAGGGAAGTGCACGAAGGGACAAAGATCACTGAGAGAAGGCAGTAATACTGTCTGCATTTTTAGGAGGAGGTTAATATTCCCACTGGGAATCTAACATTAATAGAATTCATGATTAAAAGTGGCTAGAACTCTTTGTGTGGCTAGTTTGTTATTGCAGTACTTGCATTGTCTTAAATAGTTTTGACCAAAGTCCTGCTGCACCAAATGAGGGGAAGCCCTGAAATCTGGATAGCTGAGTCTGCCCCAGGTTGTGCTGAATGCATTTGATGGGTTACCCTGTCTGGGCAGAGCAAAAAGGGGTGAAAATTCCCCATTGGTTCCTGTAAGACTATTACCATTGTTGGGCAAGTGGGAAAACTGTTGAGGCCTTTGGCTTGTACCAGCTCCTCAGAAAGTATTTTGGGGTTGCTAAAGCCTGACTGTGAGAGGCAGGACATCCAGCCAGGATTTTAGGATTAGCTGTAATTTCTTGGAAGAGTAGGTCCTGAGCTATCCTAGTGGGAATTTTTTCCTCTACGATGACGGTAATACTAACAGCAGCATCATTGCTTTTATTTAATTGGTAACCATAAAGAGAAAGCTTAGTGTATGGGGAAGCTGATAGATATTCTGACTCGCATTTCAGGCATTTCAGAGCAGTACTAAGGTTGTTAGGTGACCAAACTATTGTTTTATTTCTTCCATGTTACGTCTTGACATCCTTTTTAAACATTAGTTTTCTAGGTTTGTAGTAACAACTTTTATTTGTGATTTATAATTAAGTGATTTATATTAACACTGAAGTGTTTTACCTCAAATTTGTTGTGTTCTTAACCAGAAGTCCATGATTTCTGAGAACTTCCTTTTAAAATTCTAAGAATTGCATAGCATGAACACTGAAAAAGTTGACTTTGTTAAAAAAAAAAATCATACTCTCTTTTAACTGATTGAAGACATGTAAAGCAGCCCTTTCTAAAGCACGTTTTGCCCTCTTATTTTACTCAGCTGAAATTCAGATGAAGGCATGTACTAAGATTTCTCTATGGCCACGCTTGTCCATGGCTGCTTGATCTCTTCAGTGCTGCATTGCATACTTGTACACAGGTTTTCATTGCCCAAGCTGTGTATTACTCCTTTGTCCATAATCCCATTTTGTCTGTTTTCTCCTTCCATAGGGAATAGATCTGCTCTTCCCCCCCTTCCTTCCCTCAATAAAAGTCAATATTTAAGAATAAAACTTAGGTGATCGTTTTTTTATTTTTTTTATTTTTAAGTTTCCTATGCCTGTGACTGTAAAAATTAACACTGCTCAACCCCCTCACTTCCCCCTCCCCAAAATAAAAGAAATTACTAATTCTCAGAATGGCTGCTTTTTCTTCTCAATGGACTTGGGCTGCACATTGTTCTCTTAAAGCACCAGAAGCTAGGCACAGGCTCCTCTCAGCAGCAATGACAGCAAAACCTGACCAAGAAAAGCAAATGGGTGACCTCATTCCTTTTGAGAACAATAGGAAATGGCAACCTTTTCTGGTAAAAAAAAATAAATAAATAAAAGCTCACTGTGAAGGAGACAAATGTTGGAAGCTCAGTTCCCAGTATTGAAGAAGAGGCTTTTCCTTAGGAAGAACAAATGACAGAAATTGCCCATGAATCTGCGTAAGATCTCTCTACCCTGTTAAAAACAAATCCAATTTAGTGTAGCCTCTGCATGAGATTCTGTGAGTTTTAATAGACGGGGTGGTGTAAGTTTGCCTTGCATTTTCTGCCAGGCAGAACAGTAAGGTGTGTTGCAAACCTTTACATTTCTTCAGGAGCCTGTTTTCAAATAACATTGTCTTAGAAGGTAATTCATGAATTCAATTGAGTGTCCTCTTGCTTTTTTTTTTTCTGTACACAAACTGTGGCAAGTGATAATGAGGCAGTACTGAAATCCTCATACGTATACTACAGCATCAGGCTAAGTGTAAAATTCCTTTTTAACTGTAAAGCTGGGAAGACTCTTTCACAGTACTCTCGCTTGGTGCTTGTTTTTTTGTTGTTGTTTGTTGTGTTGGTTTTTTTTTAAGCTTGAGAGTTGCTTCTTAAAAACAAAGTGGCTACTTTTTTGTGATACGATTGAGAGAAAACTGAGGTTGTTGCAGGTGGGGGTGGGAGCTGAATCCCACCAAACTCCTCTGCCCAAGTGCAGCACTGGACAAGTTGTTGGATGGAGGGGGATGCTTTGTGCTGATTTCCTTTTACCCAATTGTGCTTTGTGGGATGTTCAACTCAAGGAACATGGCTGAACGAAAGAGGAAGCCCAAGTTTTCCAAGGAAGAACTGGACATTCTGGTCACAGAGGTGACCCGAAATGAAGCCATGCTGTTTGGGAGGGAGACAATGCGTCTGTCCCATGCTGACAGGGACAAGATCTGGGAAGACATAGCCAGGCAGATCACGTCAGTCAGCCAGGTCCCCAGGTCTGTAAAAGACATTAAACACAGATGGGACGACATGAAGAGAAGGACCAAGGACAAACTGGCATTCATGCAGAGATCCCTTTCTAGCCCCAGCAGCAAGGGGCGGCCCTCGGCCATCGTCCTGACTGCCCATGAGAGAGCTATCGAGTCAACGCTGCATTCATCACACCATGTGCGCAGCTTTCGGAGAGCGGATCTAGATGTGGTTGACAGCCCGTCAACAAGCTGTAAGTACCATTGCCTTACCACCTCTTTGTCTTATGCTTGCCTATCTCAGTTTGACACTGGAAGAGCACTGTGTGTTTTGTGAGGTGCTGGGTTGCCCATTGTGCCAGGTTGCGCTACAGTTTTTTTCAAGTCAGCCTTGCCTTCTCTGGTGATTATGAGGTGATGAGATGGATTGAAGGAAAGCTGAGATCATCTTTATCTAATTATCTAGTTCTTTTTCATTCTGTCTTCTAAGGCTAGGTATTGGATTCTACTTTCGTAACAGGTCATAAGCCTGAACTAATCCTGCAAGTCAGAGAACAGTAGTCTAAGAGCAACTGCCTCCAGTCTGTGAAAGAGTATTTGTGAAGGATTAGGATTTCTTCATCTTGCATGTACCACTTAAAATAGCAGTGCTCTCAGGCTGTGAGCCCTTGGCTGTCACTAGTGGATCACTGCAGCTATCTTCCAGGAGGGCTCTTGGGGGTAGCTCAGTGATCATCAACATTCATGTTATGAAGCCAGGCCACTAATGGCTTCTTACTGGTGGTATGAAGGCTCAGTGGAAGTGCTTCTGAAAAAAGTAGATGATAATGGCTCCCTTCTTGACAATTTTTTTAAGGAAACGACTGTCCCTGCTTTCTAAATTAAATCTTCTTACACCACAACTCTTGGATACCTTCCAGCGCTGAACCACAAACTGAATTTTGAGTCTTTCCCCTGTTGCATACATATGGTTTTCTTGTTTGGAAGTAGATTTTCTTGGTCTGTGAGCTTTTAGGGATACACAGGAGAGAAGGAGTGGATAACTTGTTGGAAGTAAGGCAATTAATACTTCATGGATGGCATTGTCCTAACACATTAGATCTTAACTTACATCTGACAACAATGTTAGTAGGAATGCAAGGACAAAAACTTACATCTGATGTAACAATGTTAGTAGGAATGCCAGGAGAAAAATCTTTCAGGTAGCAACAAGTGATACTTGGTCATTCTTTTCATCTATCTTGGAAGCCAGTTGCTCTATTTCAGAGGTAAAATTAACATACCTTGAGCAAGCAGGTAGAGTGCAGTTGCAACAAGAAAAATGTCATCTTTTCTTATGCTTGGCATGGTTTCTTACACAAACCGGCAAATTGCTAACTATCAGTTTAATGAGAAATTTCCAGTGATATTTTGTTTTGGTTTTCATTTTTCATCAAGTACTTGCCTGGCTTCTTCTATGCCTGTCTATCTGGTTACCTTACTCAGTGGTGACAAGCCACACAGGTGCCTTGCAGTACAGATTTTGTGAGCAGTGAGTTCTGTGTCAGTGTCTTCCTTGGTGATGAGGATGTAAGAAATAGTATGAGTGCAGGGATTCTGCATAAGGAACAGAATGTGTCAGGGATGTTTTGGGGCTGGACTAATGGCCAGGAACCGTTGTCTCTCCAAAATACTGAAGTGTTCTAGCTAGTTGTGGTTTTGGGGAAAGTGAGTCATTGCTACTGTCTGAAATTGACTTATCTTCTAGTGATGAGTAATGTTACATACAGGCTACCATGGCAGCTTGGATTCTTTCTCTTATGGCTGAGTTTGCCTGTTCTTCAGGCTTCTTGTGACTAGGCTTGTCAACTAGCTGCTAACATTGCAGCAAGTGCATGTTGAGTTACTCACCACAAGCTACAGGCTTCAGGGACGGGGGGAACAGTTTTTCCACATGCTTTGTGATATCTTGAAACAGAAGTCAGAGTTCTGAGGGAATTCACATTAATGATTCATGCTTCCTCTTCTGTTTAAGCTGATGAAGATGAGGAGATGCCAGGCACTTCTCAGGAGCACCACTCCTCATCGCTGCAGAGGGCCAGTGTAGAAATCAGCCATCTCTCCGGGCCCTCCTTCCTCCACACCTCTTCCTCGTCAGAGCACTCAGAAGCTGTCAGCCAAAGACAGGAACTGCACCGTCCTTCACCACGCACCTCGTCGTCCTGCAGATCCCCACGTCCCCGGACAAGGAGCCCGCCTCTTTCCAGCTTTGATCGCCAGCTTCTTCATTCCCACCTACAACAAACAGACCTGTTCAGGCAGTTCTGCCAGGAGCTGGTGGCTATTCACAGGGACATGGCAGAAAGCATGCATGTCATTGGTCAGAAGATGACCGATCTCACCAGTCAGGTTGGCCAAATGTGCCAGACCCTATCGGAAATCCGTGATGGGGTCCAGAGCTTTCATAGGACGCAGAACCCTAGTGTCACGTGGGGGCCTCTTCTGCAAGCAGGTTGCTCAAAACCACCTCCTGAGCCCAGTGCAGAGCCTAACCAGCTGCCTCCAAAACAGACTGCTCCTGCACGGACTACCAGGTCACGAAAGAGAAAACACCATATTTAGTCTGCTTCATATAAAGAAGGTTGCCCTGTCCAGAGCTGCTGCATGCTCACATGGTCTCTCCATGTGTATTAGAACTATGTGGGGAAGGTTAACAGCCAGCCCCAACCTGTCCCCCTGCTAATGTCTAACAAAGCACTGTGAATTACAACAGCTGAACTGTATGGCTGTCCTTCTGCACTGACAAAGAGGAATCCCAGACCTTACAGAGCTTGGGATGTAGGGTGTCTTCCTATTCATAGAGACTAGAAGATTTTACTGTTTTCCCCATGCTTTAAGTGCTTTGTAAGCTAAGAGATGCAGTAGGAGTCATTATCTTGATCTCTCTTTGTGCCTGCAAAACAGTATTTACTGTGACAGTGTCCTAGAGAACTCCCTTTGCTGTCAGCCCACAGACTGACCCTACTCCTGCCTTCCCATCATGTTCCTGCAAATTACCGTATGCACAGTGCAGAGTCTTAACTAATGGATGCATCCTTTACAGCTTTAAAGATTTCTTGCTCATTATTTTTATCCTGTGCTCAGCAGTAATGGGCAGTTCAGGGCTTATCGCGACTGTTAGGCATAGGTTTGGGGAAAGATATGTAAAAGCAGAGCATATGCAGGGAAGAAATCAAGCACAATGCTGAGAGATCTTTCTGTCATCAGAATGACAGAAGAAAAGATCCAAGCTCTTTGTGGCATTAGACTGCTGAGTAGGGCTGCTCTGGCACGTGCTTGCATGCTGTAGTACTACATGCATTAAAATAAAGGAGTTTAGTCTTTTTCTCCTCCAGTCTATGTGAAACTTCCATCCACATTTCACAGTTGAAGTTAAAATACAATTATTCTGTAGTGTGATGGCTCTTAAACAGAATTATATCGTATTATTTTCTCTCATGTTGTAATCTTCAGTTTTGAACCATCTATCCCTTCACAAAATGTAAGAGACTGCATAGAAATAAGGGAGGATACAGGGCTTTTTTCTGCCCTCAAGAACAGTTTGTTTGTGTCACTGTAACATTGTTGACCTCAGTACAGTTGCATTGGATTTACTCAGTATTACTTGGGATGGAATCTGTGCTGTGGTCTCTTATTCTGAAAAGTTAACATCTAAATTCCAGGGTATATAGTTTAAGGTTTTGAACGTGTTGGCTTTGTACTGCTTTCTATCCCCATACGTATGCAAGAAAGAACTGTTAAAACATTTTCATTGCTTTAGTGCTGCATGATGTTTCCATATACAGTCCAAATTCTGGAAACAGGCTTTAATAACGTCTCCTCAGGTGAGGATCATGTATTTGGCAGCTCTTTTTACAGCATGACTGTTCTCTGCTTGATTTACACATCTGCACCTTTTGTGCTGCCCCATCTCTGAATAAGTCTGGACCATTATCACGTCATGCCCCAGCAGGGAAGAGGTCCAGGTGGTACCTACACACAGATAGCACACAGCTCTGTGTGCTGTCCCATTGTGGGTACAGATGGGTTGTGGAAAACTATTCAAGCCAGTGTGAGTGCCCGTTGTCATTCTGCATGTGAGCTATAGGCTTGATCAAAAAGCTGTATATATTTCAGCAGGAATTGAACATAGGCAGCACAGAGTAGCAGAAGGATGTCATATGTGTTCTTGGAGGATCTTCTTCATTAGTCTGTTTGGCCTGTCCTTTGAAAGCGTAGTGCATTAGCTCCTCTGGTGACTGTATGCCTCCTGTGTCAGACATTCCTGATGTGCTTTTCCTTTTTTTCTTTTTAATTGTTCTGTAGTTCTAACTCAAGTAATTTATTTTTAGTGGTGTGGTAAAAGGCCCTTGCTCAAGGAAGTAGAGCTCTTGTAAAGAGAAAACTCTCTTCTGAGGAGTGGCCCAGTTTGGTTTTGTACAGAGGAAGTGCCTTGTAGTGCTGGTGCCAGAGCAGGGCACTTACCTTCCTGTGAGGACATCCTTTTACTTCTCTTGTACTGTTTGTATTCTGCAAACGTGATCACTTGAAGGGAACATTGGGCAAAATGCTGGAAGTGGATTTAATAATATGAATCACAGAGAACTGAAAAATGGTGATATGTTTTAAAGGCTTTCTGAGTTATTACAGTGCTGCTGCTATATATCAGAGATAGTATTTTATATTTTTATAATAATTGGTCCCTTCTGATGTTTTCCCATGAATATACTTGATGCAATTAGCTCCTTTGATGTTGTCTGGGGGGATCCCATGCAGGAGCCCTCCAGTCAGCAGAGGAGGAGGCTCCCTGCAGTGCTGAGCACTGAGGGGAGTTAGGGATGTCGTTGGCATCATTGCTGCCATCAGTTTGCCTGCACAAATGCCTGTTGTCTTGGCACAGGAACTCTGGTTGTCAGTACAGCCCCCCAGAGGTGGGGATTATAGATTGTTCTCCCCCAGTTATCTTTATGGACAGTTACAAATTGGCCTAGATCTGGAGACCTATTGCCTGCCCTGTGTAGACCCCTCAGTGGAGTGGCTTTTCTGTACTGGCTTGCAAAGATACTTACTCCCGCACACAGCATGTTAACTGGCTGTTGAAGTAAGTGCTTGTGTCAAAGCAAACTGCTGTGCTCGGTCCCACTATCCTCATGCTAAAAAATTCTCAAAATATTTTTGTTAAGATTGCAATAAAGGTATAACACTTTTAACACAGCTCCTGTTGAGTCGTTTGTTTCTCTCACCGAATTTTGGTCTGAACGTGCATCAGGTCACTCTGGATCGTACCCGTCACTGCTGATGAATCTCCTCAGGAGTGCTCAGCATCAGAGAGACAAGGTGGGGTGTTGTGGTGGCACTCTGTGGGCCTCTAGCAGCTCTCCTGCAGCACCTTCCTTTGCAGAAGTGCTCCCCACCTCCATTTTGGAAAGGCCTGCGGCCTTTTCCAGGTGGTGTTCTGTGCTGGCAGGATGTCAGCAAAGCATTGCTGAAGCTGGCCAAAGGATGAGCCAGCAGGGAAGGGGAAGGCACGGTGTAAATCCTAGAGAGAGGGTTAGAGGCCTGAGCCCCTGACTGTAGGGGGGGGTCTCCCTCTGCTCTTCACCATCTCTCCTGGCTGTTCCTATTCCCTTGCTGCTGCAGCTGGGGAGAAATGTGCCCTGTTGGCTAGAATACACTTGGATGACTTTTTTGAGTGTGCTCACTGGACTAACCCAAAATTTGGCAAATTGGTTTCCTGGGAGAACCATGGATTAGAGAAAAGTGATGAGCTAGAGTGGCTGCAGGAAGAGTCATCCTGCAGAGCAAGGAACCATGACTTTAGTCCAAGCTTTGCAGCAGCAAGCAGGAGCTTATAGCTGCTCTCCTGTGGTGCCAGGACTGTCATGGCTTCTTCTGAGCAGCCTGGGCAGAGTCTGCATTACTCTCGAGCCGTGCCCTGAGCTTGGTCCATCCCAGTGCTGGGAGGTCTGTGCCTCAGGGCAGACAAAGTGGCCTGCTGGCAGATCTGGGTGACAGGGCCTGCCCCAGCAGTGGTCCCATCTGGCTTCTGTAGGGCTCGGGCTCTCTCATGACGCTCTCTGTCCTAGAGGTGCCATGCCCCTCTCGTGTGTCTGAACCAAGGTGGCTTCTTGCCCCAGTGCTGTGAGCATTGGGCTGGGACTCTTCTCAGCAGGCAGCTTGTGTCCCTGTCTTGCCAAGCAGGCTCTGGGTTTTGGATTGGTTTCCTCTGTCCAGAAGAACACCTCGAACCCATGATGTGCAGCAGCACTGTGCAGCATTGTAGCCTGACAGGTGGCATTTGGATTTGTCATAATCCTTCCTAACCTCTGTAATTTGTGCCTGTAGGGCTAACGAGTCAGGGCTGGGCAGCATTGGCAGGAAAGTTGTTCTTTTATGTGGGTGATCTCATCCTCATTCACGTTACCTCAGGAAAACACTGCAGATACAAACCTTCCTATTTCAAAACCAGTTCTTAGCTGCCAGCAGCACTGAAGAAATGCAGTAAAGGCCAGATTATTCAGCAACTGTCAGTTAAGGGCTCTCTCATGGTGAGGCTTCCAAGTGCCAGTAGCAGGAGGTTGGAGTGCATGGCTGTGTGACACACTGCCAGCAGGCAGTGGGGGCTGCAGGAGGTGGGCAGCAGGGAGATGTGGAGCAGCTGCAAGGTCTCTCCTTGGCTGTCACTAGAAAGCAGCCTGGCATTTTCCTGATACTGGGGAGAGCGTCTTTGAGGATCTCCTATGTGGCAGAGCATCAAATTGACTGTGGCAAATGGCTACATCTCATAAGTACTGCGGTAGGGCCATCTGAATGCCCAGCACAGCTTTAGCAGAGTAATGAAAAACAGCAGAAGTGCCAGCCTGGCACAGCAGCTGAGCGCCGTGGTAGGACATCCTTTCCACCACACTGCTCCTGTTCCTTCTTAAACACACAAACGCACCTGTTGGTCTAAAGGCTCTTTGGTTTTGTGATTTAAAAAAAAAAAAAGTTAATAAAAGTCAGTGTTTGGCCTATTTTGACAATGTCTGAGCTGGCTGCTTAAATAACTGCTGGAGATTGCAGAGCATCCTGATAACAAACATGAGAAAAACACAACTGATTTCAGGCATGTGCATAGTTGCTTAGCATTACAACTGGAACTGCTTGAGCCTTTGGCAGTCTGAGACACTGCCAGAGCACTTTCTGTGTTTTGCAGGAAGTTTGACTGAGCTTGTGACCTTCTGTGTGAGTTAGTATAGTCTCATACACAAGGGCTAGTGCCTTTATCTGTGCACACTTGTGGCCAGAAAAGGAGAGAGCATTCAAGGAGAAATTGACAGCTTCCTTCAACCAAAGAAATACTCAAGAGCTAGAAGGGAATTTTTGGACAAGAACTAGTAACAGCATAGTGCTCATCTCCGTTAGTGTCACTGCAGCAGGAAGCACTAAATAAGTGAGTCAAGTGGCATAAGAGAGGAAATGGACTTCAGCTGTGAACCAGTCAGACCTGCTAGATCTTCTAGTCCCAGGCAATTATTATCAGCCTATGCCTGGCAGCAGCTGAAGCCATTATTACCAAGCCTTTTCATTTCCATTAACAAGAAAACAAGGAGTGAAAGGTCTTGCTTGTCTTTATTTGTCTTACCAAGGTGCACAGAAGAAGAGTGCTGAAACTTTGTTGATTTAAATAGGGAAAACAAATCCCATGCTCAGAAAGAGATCCTTTTGTCATCACTGCTGGGAGATCCCACAGTGTAGTGCTTTCTTTCAGGCAGTTAGGATTTCCCCAGACTTGCAGGATTGACTGTCCAAGTACAAAATTTTCCAGTACTGATACTTCCTTCATCTCCTTTTGGAATACCAGTAAATACCACTGTGAACATTGGATGCGTGTCCTTCTCTTGAGTATCTCAGTTTTGCTTATCCAAGAGGAGAGAAGCAAGGAAATAGGTATTTTCCTAGAAAGGGAGACAGTGACTGGGGAAGAGACTGGCAGAAAAACTCTACCATATTCAGGATGTCTCCGAGAACAAGGGAGGCCTCGGATATGAAGTGATGACAGGGAATCCAGAAGTCCTTGCTTCCATCACTAGGCAAAGAAGCTGCCACTGAGAGGCTGTATCTCTATGACTGGCAGAGATGCTCCTTCAGGTTGGATGTACATTGTTGTAATCCCTTTCCCACAGAAATGGACTCACTGGATTGGTGTTCCCTAGGTGTCCATGCTCGTTGTCCTGTATCTTTGGCAATTTGCACATCATTACTTATAACTCCATGCTTTCCAGTCTGGCTGTGTCGATGGCTCTTTCTTAAGGTCATTCTGGTATCATCGTGGCTATCATCCTGGCACAAGGGGGGCTGTAGGAGAGAAGTTCGTGCTTCATGCATGCCTTGTCACCTCATACTCAGGTACGTGATCATCTCCCGGGAGGAGAGGGAGCAGAACCTGATGGCCTTCCAGCACAGTGAGAGGATTTACTTCCGTGCCTGTCGTGACATCCGGCCTGGGGAGAAGCTGCGGGTCTGGTACAGCGAGGATTACATGAAGCGGCTGCATAGTATGTCCCAGGAGACCATCAACAGAAATCTAACAAGAGGTGAGTCCCTCTTTTTCTGCCCTCTCCCCAGTCCCTGTTGCCCATCACCCTTGTTGCACAGACGTAGTAGATAAAGTAGGTGATGCCTAGGCTGTGCAGGGAGAGCTGTGTGTCTACAAGCAGCTCATGTCTTGGCAAGAGCCTCCGGTTGTGCAATGGATGAGTGTTCAAGAAGAATGATGTTAACACTGTTTTGGAGATTGTGAAATAATTTTTTGTGTTGTGTCATGTTGTGTTGTGCCGTGTTGTGCCGTGTTGTATCATCTTTGTGCTACTAGGGCCTCATACAGTTCCCAGGGAACACAGAGCTCCTCTGTCGCAAGACAGAATTGCCAAGCTGATGGTCCCACAGTCTGGCACTGGGTTTTTCTTTGACCATGATGCTTTTTCTGGCTCTTGTGAGTGAGCTCTGGCTGGTTTTGTGTGTGTACATAAGAGAGATTTCCTTGGTATGTTTGTATGTTGATTTTCCTGGCTTAATTTATCTCCTCTTTCTTCAGAAAGATAATTTGGGATCAGCGCGACATCAGCTAGAGATCCTTAGTCTCACAACCTTAGTGTGCTTGTACAAAGTACAGGAGGCTTTGTACGTGTCAGCCTGATTCTTCCCTGGATGAAAATCATTATCTTATCTTAGCAATAGTCATGCTGGAATAAACCCAGCGGTCCTTTAGGTCAGTGTAATGTGAGCAACACAGGAAGCTTTAGAGGAAGGCAAAAATTCTTAATGCATCTGTTCATCTGTACAATGCTAAGAACTGAAGTTAATTAAGGGCATTTCTTTCCAGGCCTAGCCACAGAACAGCAGGGCCTCAGAGGGGCAGCCACACTAAATATAACTTTCTAATTAAGATTCCCATGTATATTATTACACCGCTGCTGTTGCTGCCTTGACTTGGTAAAAGGTGTCTCCTCGTTAAGCATGGGGTGGACAAGTTGTCCTGAAAAAGCTGGTTGTCCTCCATCACCTTGGAGTTCTTATGCACCTGCAGTGTTACATCTTGATGGCTGTTCTTGGGCAATTCCCACATCTGAATTAACACCAGTATGAGTGTGTGTTTTTGTGTTAATGATCTTATCAATCATTGAGTGGTTAGGTGCACATCCCATGAAGATGTTAGCTCTCCAGGTGACTTAATACTTTCTGAAAGTACTGCAGAAGACAGACTGTGTCCTCAGAACAGCTGTGTTGCAGAAGTAGTCCGGAAGGGCACCAAGGCCGGAAGCAAGGATCCTGTCCTCCCACACTTGCCTTTAGTCACAGTTAATCATGGTGTCATGGTTTGCATGAGCTGAAGTGATAACTCACAGCCTGCTCAGCTGCTATGAGTATGTAGAGATCTGCCTGTGTACTCCCGAGGACTCACCATGGCCTACCACACACTCAGGTGGAAGCTCACGTGGCTGCAGAGGCCCTCTTGGAAACACCTGACATCTCCAGGAGCTTATCTTCTATCCAGCTGGGCTCTGGGCTGCATTTGATGAAGAAGTGCAGAGGTATTCTTTAAAGCAAGCATTATGCAGGGCTGCTGCTAGGCTGGAGAAGCATTGCAGCCACAGCCAGGTGGGCACTGGGAGTTGATTAGGGAAGGGCATAAAAATCTGTTTGTCTGCTTTATGTTTAAAAGACTCTAAATTCCCTGCAGTTGAGCCTGTCAAGTGAAGTGGAAAGCTTTACTAACTCAAAAAAAGTAACATGGTCCCCAGGTTTTGTCTCTGTTGGTAGTTTCTGACCGGCCTCATCAATGGAGTTGAAAACAGTGATACAAGGGATCGTTGTGTGATCTCTAGCTTTCCCATAGGGCCAAATCATTAGGTTGACTAGGGGAAGAAATCACGGAGAAAGAAGAAGGATCCATTCCCTAAATCCCTCCCTCTTCTAATAGTTGTTACAGTCCATAACAAGGAAAATGTTAGAACAGAGACCCAAAGCTCTGCCCATAGAAAATCCCCAACAGGATGCATTGCAAACCAGGTCCGTTGTTACGAATTCACTCAAGAAGTGGATGAGATTCCCAGCTGGCATCAAAACCCAGTACAAAGACCCCTGCCACCCAGGCCAGCCATTTTTGTGGTGCCTTACTCTAACTGTTTTGAGTCTTGCATCTTTTCTGCATTCTTAGAATTTCTCTTCTTAGAGGGGAATAGTAGCTTTTGCTCCATAACTCTTATGAAAGCATGAATATTCTTTAAAAGCAAACAAAAGCAAAAACAGCATAAAGCAGCGTCTTGTTTGGGAAGCCATCAATGCTTGAAGTTATTTACAAGATAGAAGAATGATGGAAATTGAACCAAACCTATCGTCTTTTGAATTTCCAGGTAAGGAAATCTGGCTATTCCCTTTATTTTAAGCAAATAATGATTTGTATGAGGTTGCTTTTATTATTATTTTTTAATCACTGAAAGGCCATGCTCTTAGACTTCGCTGGCACAAGCTAGATGCCCCATCCTTGGAAGGCAGACACCCATTATAGCTCAGTTGACAATGCATACCTTGGGACTTAAGTGTGCAAGTTATTTTTACTCCTTTGCCTTTGGATTTCTGGAGCAGCCTCCAAACTGAAGGAGAGTAAAATGGTTTGCAGTCTTTGTGCTATGGCATGCACTGATGCTGGAGTTCTCGTGAAACAGTCTGAATCTCTTGCTGCACTGCTGTACATTTGATACCTTTTACCAAGTCAAAACAGGCACAGGTCTTCCAGCCAGCCAAAGTGGCATTGGGCTCTGGGTGTTAGGTTCCACTGTGATTAGTGATTGCCATCTAGGCTCCTTCCAGCACAGATTGGTTATACCACTAGGTTAAACAAGCTGCCTGTAGTTTCTCTTCTCTTAAGAGTGTGTGGGTCCTACTCTGCTGTGGCTACCCAGGACTGTCTCTGTTTTTATAGACATGCCCATTACTAGAGCTCTTCTTCTTGCTAGCCTTGGTTTCCGCTGAGTTGTTTCAATTCCCTGGCTTGTAACACAACCTGCAGACCTGCAGGGATTCAGTCTGCCTTTTTGTTCTTTTTTTTTCATTTGAGTTTTAGATTGAGAGATGCTGGTCGGTTCCTGGTGATAATCCCCACCACTCATTTTCCTTTCTAGGAGACAAAAAGTTACAGAGGGAAAAGTCAGAAAAGAATGCAGAAAATCAAGAGGATGCAAGGGGTCCACTCCACCTCACCATGTTAAAGCAAGGGAAGAGCCCCTACAAACGCAGCTATGACGAGGGGGAGTCCCACCCCCAAACAAAGAAAAAAAAGATTGACCTCATTTTCAAAGATGTCCTGGAGGCTTCTTTGGAGTCTGCCAAATTCGAAGAGAAACAGTTAGCAACAAGTATACCACTTTCCGTAAGAACAGCATCTAAATACCAGGCTGAAGAGATCTTTGAGAGATGTGGCAGTGCCATGCAGCATGGCTCCCTAAACCTCAGCAGAAACCGGAGTGAAGAGGAGTGGAAGCTCCCTCACGGGTCCTCTTTCAGTTCTGCCAAAGAAGTGGGAGTCCTTGAAGATGAGGAAGAAGAGCCTCTGTCTCTGAAAGCAGACAGCCCTACTGAGCTGTCACTGGCCTCTGCAGAAGGCAACTCTCACGAAATTCCTACCACCTCCTTCTGCCCCAATTGCATCCGGCTGAAGAAGAAAATCCGAGAACTACAGGCTGAGTTAGACATGCTGAGATCTGGGAAGTTACCTGAGCCACCTGCACTACCACCCCAGGTACCTGAGCTCCAAGAGTTCTCAGACCCTACAGGTAAGCCTTGCCGAGTATCAGCCTTCTCCAAACCCTGCCTAAGGAAAGTATTGAGATGCCTGTGTGCAGTGTACCCATCTAAAGCATTTTGCTCTTAGTATTCAGGTGAACAAGTGTTTCCATGGAAAGTTCATTGTCAGGTTTTGTGAACGAATGGGACAGCTGACATTGTGGGCACTGTGGAAGACTGTGAAGTATGGGAAAGACTCTGTACGACAACTTGCTCTATTTGTTGCCGTTGTAATCAATCATGCACTGCCAATAAAAAAGACATTCCATTGCAGACAGTTTGTTTGCTGTATTTTTGATGCATTCTTTTTCAGCGGAAGCTCATCCACAGTGTCTTACATACTACCAGGAAACACTGCTTGAAAGTCTGAACGACTCAGTGGTTAACACTGGAATGTGTGCTCTTTGTGTATGAAATGATGTCCCACTGTGTTCCTCATTGGAAAGCACTCTGTTTTCTCCACTGCCTTAACACAAACATGTGTCCCTTTCTGAAGATGCTTCATTTCTTCCAGGAACATTCTGTTGAGCAGCAGGAGCCTTCACCAAAGGAATGTTTGGGTCACACCATGCATTGTGCAAGTAGCCAGGATGTAATATCATTTCTTTCTGTCTGTTGTGGCATGGTGGAGACTAAGTTCGTAAGGAGAAACATCGATTTGTATTTCCTTCAAAGCTGTTATTCAAATTCTAGCCATTGAGGTTGTGGGCAGGGTGTGGCCAGCTCATCAGGCAGCACTCTACCATCTCTTGTAGGATGCTTCTCTAACTCAGAGTCTTGGTAAATGCTTTATTATACCTTCCCCCCCCCCTCTTTCTCTTTTTTTTTTTTCCAGCTTCAGAAAGTATCATCTCTGTTCCCACCATCATGGAGGATGATGACCAGGAGGTGGATTCTGCTGATGAATCTGTTTCCAATGAAATGATTGCTGCTACAGACGAGCCTTCCAAGATGTCTTCTGCAACGGGACGGAGAATACGGCGGTTTAAGCAAGAGTGGCTTAAAAAGTTTTGGTTTCTGCGGTACTCCCCGACATTGAATGAAATGTGGTGCCATGTCTGTAGGCAATACACAGTGCAATCCTCTCGGACTTCAGCCTTCATCATTGGCTCAAAGCAGTTCAAGATACACACAATAAAACTTCATAGCCAGAGCAACCTCCACAAGAAGTGCCTGCAGCTTTACAAGCTCAGAATGCACCCAGAGAAGACAGAAGAGATGTGCCGAAATATGACTTTGCTCTTCAATACAGCCTACCACTTGGCACTGGAGGGCAGGCCCTACTATGACTTTCGGCCTCTGGCAGAACTATTGAGAAAGTGTGAACTCAAGGTGGTGGATCAATACATGAATGAAGGAGACTGCCAAATCTTAATCCACCATATTGCCCGGGCTCTTCGGGAGGACCTGGTTGAACGCATCCGACAGTCTCCCTTCCTCAGCATCATTCTGGATGGGCAGAGTGATGATGTCCTTGCCGACACAGTTGCAGTGTATGTACAGTACACAAGCAGTGATGGGCCTCCAGCAACTGAATTCCTGTCTCTTCAGGAACTGGGCTTTTCTACAACAGACAGTTACCTCCAAGCATTAGACAGGGCCTTTTCCAGCCTGGGAATTCGGTTGCAGGATGAGAAGCCAACTATTGGCTTGGGAGTCGATGGTGCTAATGTTACTGCCAGCCTGAGAGCAAACTTGTTCATGACAATCAGAAAGACTTTGCCATGGCTTCTCTGCTTGCCCTTTATGGTACACAGACCCCATTTGGAGATTTTGGATGCAATCAGTGGGAAAGAACTGCCGTGCCTGGAGGAGCTGGAAAACAATCTGAAACAGCTGCTCAGTTTCTATCGTTACTCGCCCCGACTCATGTGTGAATTGAGGGTTACTGCTTCCACTCTCTGTGAGGAGACTGAGTTCTTGGGTGACATTCGAGCAGTGAAGTGGATAATTGGGGAGCAGAATGTGCTCAATGCTCTCATCAAGGATTACCTTGAGGTTGTGGCCCATCTCAAAGATGTTAGTGGCCAGACCCAAAGGGCAGATGCTTCTGCAATTGCCTTGGCTCTCCTGCAGTTCCTGATGGACTACCAGTCAATTAAACTTATCTACTTCCTGCTGGATGTGATCGCTGTACTTTCACGCCTTGCCTACGTCTTCCAAGGGGAGTACCTTCTTGTGTCACAAGTGGATGATAAAATAGAGGAAGCTATTCAGGAGATCAGTCGGCTAGCAGACTCACCTGGGGAGTACCTGCAGGAATTTGAGGAAAACTTCCGTGAAAGCTTTAATGGCATTGCTGTGAAAAACCTACGGGTGGCTGAAGCCAAATTCCAGTCAATCAGAGAAAAGATCTGCCAGAAGACCCAGGTGATCCTAGCCCAAAGGTTCGATTCCCGTAGCCGGACATTTGTGAAAGCCTGTCAGGTATTTGACCTTGCAGCTTGGCCCAGGAGCACTGATGAGCTCATGAGCTATGGGAAGGAGGATATGGTACAAATATTTGAACACCTGGAGACAGTTCCATCATTTTCCAGAGAGGTTTGCAGAGAGGGAATGGACACCCAAGGGAGTTTGCTGATGGAGTGGCGAGAACTCAAGGTGGATTATTATACCAAAAATGGTTTTAAAGACTTACTCAGTCACATTTGTAAATACAAACAGAGATTCCCTCTCTTAAATAAAATAGTTCAGATCCTCAAAGTCCTTCCCACCTCATCGGCCTGCTGTGAGAAGGGGCGCAATGCCCTGCAGAGAGTGCGCAAAAATAACCGCTCTCGGCTCACACTGGAGCAGCTCAGTGACCTGCTGACAGTTGCTGTCAATGGGCCGCCCATTGCCAACTTTGATTGCAAGCGGGCTCTAGATAGTTGGTTCGAGGAGAAGTCAGGCAATAGTTACGCGCTGTCAGCTGAAATGCTGAGCAGGATGTCAGCTCTTGATCAGAAGCCGATGATGCAGAGCGTGGACCATGGCTCTGAGTTTTACCCCGATATTTAGGAAGGAATGCCTCAGATCAGAAAGCTGTTGAATATTTTTTTTTTTTAATCTATACTCTAAACTTTGATATATTATATAAAGTATATATATATTATATATATTAAGGAAAAACCCACACGGAAAAATTTAAAATTAAGACGATGTGCGTCTGATAGAAGCTAAGCAGAATTTTAAAGATTGAGACAATGTTTAGAAATTTACTGGTGTCTCCAACCATGGCAGCTGCAGTGTAGGTGGCAACATTTCATTCTTTAGAAGCATGTGCTGGGGCCATACTCTACATGTTTGAACCTAACGATCTATAAGCTAGATGACTGGTCTTGGTCAGCCTCCTCCTCCCGGCGGTTTCCTTTATTTGTGTGTTGTCAGTTTGTTGGGTCAGTTTCTGTGTTGTTGTTTTCAGTTTCAATCTCTGCCTCTCTTTTCGTTGTTCAGTTCACTTATTGAGCCATTTGAACCTTGTGTTGACGACCGTCAGATTTCTGATTTTCGACAGAGCATCCTGTGTGTTTATGTTGTCTCTGGATCTTCCAGCTCCACCTGGTTCTCTCTGTTGGAGTGGGAGCTGTCTGCACTCACAGAGGTTTCTGGGAGGAAGGAGAGGCTGGGGCCAGGATTTTGTTTTTTCTGATTCAGAAACACATGCCTCCACTAAACTGTGATACCCCTTTCTGAGTTCTCCCTACTTTTGGGCTGTAGAGTAATACTTGGCTTTCAGCTCCTTTTACGATAACCGTAGTATCAGTCTATCATACGTATATTATAACATGATGTCATGTGCACACTATAAAATAGCAAAATAGAGAAGGCAGGGGGAAATTTTTGCATTTATATCTTTATATTGTAGGAAATAAATATATATATATATATATATACACACAACTATTCATTCAAAACCAGGGCTGCTGTGGAAGCTAGACAGCCAATGAGTCAAGAGCCATCTCTGGGCGGAGATTCAAAGGCTTAAAAAAATATATTCTAATTTACATTATTTATACTGTCTTTATAATCCTAGATTGTTGTGGGGTTTTTGTTTTGTTTTGTTTGGGATAACTGAAAGAAAAACCTGCTGCAGTTTGGTGGCAGGGGCTATCAATGCAAGATTATCTTGGATTATAAACATGTGATGATGTCCTTTAAAGGTTCATGTATTCTCTTGTGACCAAGGTATCATGTTCCACAGCACAGCAGACTGATAACAGCAGGAAGAAGGGATGCTCTGCTTCTTCCTGTGAAATATTTCTTCCTTTTTTGAAGGGATGCGGAGTCCAGCCAAAATGTGAATAGGGGACTTGCACCTTCTATCACAAAGGAGATTGTTCTGTGTGGGCTTGGGGTTCTTTGTCGTTTTATTCTTTTAAAGTAAACGAGCTCCACACGTTCACACAATATCACTTCAGGTAGAAAAGCAAAAAAAAAAAAAAATTTAAGAAACTAAAACGGTGCAAAAACTCCACAGATGCTAGTGCCTTGCCCTGCTGATGTGGCATGGACAGCACCAACCTGACCAGACCATCATGGGAGTGAGAAGCTGTTGTCCAGGAGGTCTCTGAGCTGACAAGTTCTCACTTCCCAGAGGGATGAGCTTTGTGCCAAGCTGTGTTGTTTGGAAACATGATGGTGGTATCAGCAACACTGAACCTGTCCTTTCTCCTGTTACCCCCCTGCCCTTGGTCTTGGTGCTAAGATATCTCTAGAACCATTGCTGCTAGTTGATAGCTTTTCATTTATATAAATATATATATATATAATATTATTTTATTTTTTAAACTTTTTTGTTTGTTTTCAATGGAGATGTAGCATGTTTGGAACCGATCTCTTTTGGAGTCACTTTCACTGCCAGGGTTCACACACTGTCTTCCCCGGGAAAACACGCACCTCTACCTAGATCTCACTCACCTCCCACTAACCTGTTTGCCCTCAGTAGACCTGCACAGTGGACACTGGTGTGCAGCAAAGCCACTGCCCACCATATCAGCTCTCAGACTCAAGGACACGGCTCAGCTGGTGTTTGTCAGAGCTTTGGAAATGCTTCCCTTCTATCCCTGTGGTGAGGAGGAGAGGTGGAGCCTGCTTGGAGTGCTCGCAGGATGAACCCTTCCGTCCCCTGCCCTGGCAGAACAGCCTCTGCTAGGCTGGTGGGCTGCAATCCATAGCACTTACTCCCTTTCCCCCTTGCAGTACCTCAGATGACATGTGCTGCCCACTTCTGGCTCATTGGGACAGTCAAATGTGCCAGGGCCCCTGATTTGTCTCCTGTAACCCTCAGGCATGTCACAAGCTAGGCCAGGGCATTGTGCCTGGGCATCCGTATGGAACGCCTAGCAAGCAAAAAATGGTTTTATTTGCATAAAATGTTTTATTTACATTTTTTTTTCCTGCCTTTCCTGATAAATTATGTGATCAAATTGACCCATTTATCTAAAGGAGCAAGAGTTAAGTGGAAATGCTCTGGCACAGTAAGCAAGGCAGCTCTTTGTGTGACCACATCACAGGGATCTCTGTGCACAAGACGTCTGTTGCTTTCCTGATGGTGTTGCCTTAACGGTTTTTTTTTTTTTGTTTGCCAGACTGTTTTCTTCCAGGGAGCTGGCAGGTCCTCCCATTAGTTATGATTTAAAAAGATGTAAAAAGCAAAAAGTGAGTCCCCATAGAAAAATTGTTGCTCCATGAGTCCCTGGCCTGGAGATGAGCAAGGTAAACTTAGATGTTTAGAGACAGGCAGATGAGGGAAGAGTACTCCTGCTCAAGAGGTTCACACATGCCTCAGAAACTGGGGCAGCAGGAGCACAAATAACAAAAAGAGACTTTCTGTGAGCTGTACTAGGTGCTATGGAGGCTGGCAAGGCAGTTTCCCTCCTCCCCTGTTTTTTTAATTTACTTTTTTTTTGCTCAACTCTGTACCTCTCTGTGGGGGAGGAAAAGAAATGACCTGCCTTTCTGTTTGCAGCACTGAAAGCTCCTTGGCACGTGGCTTTTTTCATGNAAAAAACGACCTCCCCACTTTCCCACAATATCCCTTAAGGAAAAAAAAAAAAAAAAAAAAAAAAAATTTAAGAAACTAAAACGGTGCAAAAACTCCACAGATGCTAGTGCCTTGCCCTGCTGATGTGGCATGGACAGCACCAACCTGACCAGACCATCATGGGAGTGAGAAGCTGTTGTCCAGGAGGTCTCTGAGCTGACAAGTTCTCACTTCCCAGAGGGATGAGCTTTGTGCCAAGCTGTGTTGTTTGGAAACATGATGGTGGTATCAGCAACACTGAACCTGTCCTTTCTCCTGTTACCCCCCTGCCCTTGGTCTTGGTGCTAAGATATCTCTAGAACCATTGCTGCTAGTTGATAGCTTTTCATTTATATAAATATATATATATATAATATTATTTTATTTTTTAAACTTTTTTGTTTGTTTTCAATGGAGATGTAGCATGTTTGGAACCGATCTCTTTTGGAGTCACTTTCACTGCCAGGGTTCACACACTGTCTTCCCCGGGAAAACACGCACCTCTACCTAGATCTCACTCACCTCCCACTAACCTGTTTGCCCTCAGTAGACCTGCACAGTGGACACTGGTGTGCAGCAAAGCCACTGCCCACCATATCAGCTCTCAGACTCAAGGACACGGCTCAGCTGGTGTTTGTCAGAGCTTTGGAAATGCTTCCCTTCTATCCCTGTGGTGAGGAGGAGAGGTGGAGCCTGCTTGGAGTGCTCGCAGGATGAACCCTTCCGTCCCCTGCCCTGGCAGAACAGCCTCTGCTAGGCTGGTGGGCTGCAATCCATAGCACTTACTCCCTTTCCCCCTTGCAGTACCTCAGATGACATGTGCTGCCCACTTCTGGCTCATTGGGACAGTCAAATGTGCCAGGGCCCCTGATTTGTCTCCTGTAACCCTCAGGCATGTCACAAGCTAGGCCAGGGCATTGTGCCTGGGCATCCGTATGGAACGCCTAGCAAGCAAAAAATGGTTTTATTTGCATAAAATGTTTTATTTACATTTTTTTTTCCTGCCTTTCCTGATAAATTATGTGATCAAATTGACCCATTTATCTAAAGGAGCAAGAGTTAAGTGGAAATGCTCTGGCACAGTAAGCAAGGCAGCTCTTTGTGTGACCACATCACAGGGATCTCTGTGCACAAGATGTCTGTTGCTTTCCTGATGGTGTTGCCTTAACGGTTTTTTTTTTTTTGTTTGCCAGACTGTTTTCTTCCAGGGAGCTGGCAGGTCCTCCCATTAGTTATGATTTAAAAAGATGTAAAAAGCAAAAAGTGAGTCCCCATAGAAAAATTGTTGCTCCATGAGTCCCTGGCCTGGAGATGAGCAAGGTAAACTTAGATGTTTAGAGACAGGCAGATGAGGGAAGAGTACTCCTGCTCAAGAGGTTCACACATGCCTCAGAAACTGGGGCAGCAGGAGCACAAATAACAAAAAGAGACTTTCTGTGAGCTGTACTAGGTGCTATGGAGGCTGGCAAGGCAGTTTCCCTCCTCCCCTGTTTTTTTAATTTACTTTTTTTTTGCTCAACTCTGTACCTCTCTGTGGGGGAGGAAAAGAAATGACCTGCCTTTCTGTTTGCAGCACTGAAAGCTCCTTGGCACGTGGCTTTTTTCATGGAGGCAATCAAATGGCCTGGCCTACGTGAGGGAAGGGACATTTGGCAGCAGTCTCCAGGCACCTCTGTAAGCAGGAGCAGTATCCCAGTACTTGTGCTGAGCCACCCAAACTGCCTGTGTGCAGCCTCATCTCTGAGCACCTGTGTTGTTTTGCCACTGGGGATCAAAAGGTGCCCTGCCTTGATCAGCAAGGTAGAAGCCACTGGAGGCTTGTTGAGAAATGATTCCTGTCATTTGTCACTCCTTCCTGTTGGCTGCTTTGCAAATCCCATTCTCATCAGTGACATCTTTCACCCAGGTGCTTATTCCCAGTAGCAGTGGGTGGCTTTTTCTCCAGGCAGCCAGCTGAAAAAGGGAAAGCGTTTGTTTCTTTTGCAATAACTCTGCATGCATTTGTGAGCAGCAGTGTCCGTGGGAAGAGCATTTCCCCATGACTGGACATTGCAGATAACTGTGAGCAGGAAAGGTCAGAGATCCCTTGCATTGGTTATGGGGGGAAATAAGTGCTCAGTGCAGCAGCAATAATGCAAACAACTCCCCATCATCCCCCATCAGAAAATAGACGCAGCCTTTGTACTAGACAAGCACAGGTGCTTTGCAAGCTTTCCCTCCAGGTTTATCTGCCTATCTCAGATCTGTAGCTATTACTCACATGGATAGTCCTGTGGATGGAAACGTGACTGTCGGCAGGAGCAAGGCTGCTGGAGGGGGAGAGGAATAACAATGCAAAGCGCCCTCGGCTTTTCAGTGCCCTGCCTGGCCAGCCTTGCCTGAGAGGAGGTGCCTTTTGGTGCCCTGTGTGCAGCCAGCTCTGGGCTGTGAGGCAGGGAGAGTACTGGGAGGGCAGAGAGGGGCCGACCCAAATGGGAGGTCACGGTACATCAGCTTTAATCAGTGCCTTCCTGCTGCTCTGAACCAAGGGGAAGCTGTTTTGTATGTGTTGCTCACAGTGTCATGAGCAGTTGCGGCAGCAGAGAGGGTTTTTTTTTTCTCAGATGAGCTCTTTATCTTCTCCTCCCCTCCCCTTCCTAGCAAGGGCATCTGACTGTGAATAATACGCACTTCTCCAGACCCCAAAGTTTTTATTTCTAGCCTTTGGGCTATTGGGTTGCCAATTTCCCCTACCCACTTCTTGCTCAGGCTCCTTGACTCTTACCACCTGCTGCAAAGCAGAACCCATGAAGCACATGCAGATGTGCCCCTCTGCAGGGCTCACCGGTGACTGGAAAAACCAGTGCCCTCCGACCACAAGACCGAACTCAACAGGGATAATCCTCACGGAACAAGAGACCAAAGCTCTTCCCATACCAGCAGCAGCACGCGGAAGCCGCAGGATGAGCAGTGGAGGGCAGGGTGCCCGCTAGGGGCTTGCGCTGACCCTAGCTGTGTCCCCCGTGCTGGTTGAGCTTTTGCTGATAGGAATCCTCAGACATGATTCAGGCTCCATCTATCTCTTTCTCATAGCACAAACTCAACCAGGTGGCCCGCAGGGTCTTCGATGTCCCCTTTCCTTCTTATCCGTATCGCTGTTTGTTTGACCAGTAGGTAAAACAACTGAAACAGCTGGCTTGCAAATAAGCAGCAACACGCTCTGCTTTTGCAGATTCCCCTCTTGGCCCTGTCAAAAGAGGTCTTAAAAGCAGAGAAATGGTACGTTGCTCCCCCAGCCATTGTATTCAATGCAGTAATGCCTATGCAATTCCTGTCTCCCTTGGAGACATGTATGATGTGTGTGCATGTAAGCTAGTGTATGTATACAGTACATATGCATACCGTCTATATATTGTATATACGCACATCCCAGTACATATACACACCATACAGAAGATAAAATCACATGCTTATATATCTATAAATAAAATCCTATA
Source organism: Odontophorus gujanensis (assembly GCA_013399175.1). Classification (NCBI taxonomy): domain Eukaryota; kingdom Metazoa; phylum Chordata; class Aves; order Galliformes; family Odontophoridae; genus Odontophorus; species Odontophorus gujanensis. The sequence goes on from VXAB01013790.1 coordinate 103,431, forward strand.
TATTTATATATTTCTATGTTTTCAATAGATATAAAGATATAATATAGAGATGATAGAATCAACCACCCTTGTGTAAGGCTGGCCCTGTGTTCTGTCACAAGGCACGTGACACTGAAGATGTTGGACTTTGGGATGGTTTTAACCATACACTGAGGCCTACATTTAAAGATACAGCACTCTGCAGAGAAAGGCTTTGCTGTGGTTAGGGCAGGGGGCTCCTTGTTGGCATGTTAACCAAGTGCTCAGTAAGGTTTGTCTAATGGGAATGTCTCAGTGTGGGAACACACTCGAGTATCCTTGTCTTCTGAGTAAGCCTTTGTAAGGTCCAGCGTGCTCACACCTGGACAGACACATATCCCACCATCATATGCACTTTTCTGTCTCTGCACGGATGTGGTTGGCAGCTGAGCATACCCGTGTTGCAAAAACGTGGCTCTGCTTTTCCCATCTGCCATCGCTAGCACAGCACGGAACAACCATATGTTTGTGCCATGTTTCACATGTGGCTGTTGGTCAGAAACGCAGCGATGGAGCTGGAATAGGGCAAGGAAAGCCAATGCGTTATGCATGAGGGATGGTCTCAGGATCAGAGCTGGCAGGGCACTGTGCTGAGCCCAAGCAGCCGATGAGAAGTGGCTGTGGCAGGTCGGCCATGCTGTGTCTGTGCCCCTCTCCTCAGAGGCCCAGCTGCACAGCGGGCTGCTGGGGACAGGCTGATGCTGGGCTGACAGGCTGTGTCTGGGCCTGGCAGCCCCTCACTGCTCTCTCCGTTGTCATTTTCACCTTCTGCTGGGAGGAGGGTGGGCGTTATCCTGACCGTTGGTTACACTGGTATTGCACTGTGCAAACTCCCCCAAACTCCACACCCCCAGGCTTCTCGCCTCCACACAACTGGTAATCCACCTCAGCCGTGTCCCGCCTCGGCCGCGGGCAGCTCCCGGCCCCACTCCTCACCAATCTCATGGAGGGTCTCCTCACCCCAGCCCCCTCCTCCGGATGCCACTGATACTCGTGCAGGCCTGGTGAGCAGGCACACTGCCGCCAGGCCATGGACTCTGATGCACTGCACCTCACGTCAAATAAGCTCGCTGTGCCAGGTGGGGGAACGCATCTCCTATGCTGTAATGCCCTTGATGCTATGGGAGGGCTGCAGAGCTTTCTGCTGGTGTGGGGTCCTCACCCAACTGTTGGCGAGATGTGTTTTTGCTTCTCGCTTCCAGAAAGCAGAAAGTTATGTCCCAGACCTCTCTGTACCCCCACCCAAGCACAGCCCTGCTGAACTGTTTCAAGCTGTCTCTCACTCATCCACCATACACACACACACACACACACACACACAACGAGAGAAAAATATCTAGAAGTCTATTACTACGTATGTATTAATATGTTAATATCACTCTTTTGGAGAACATTAAAATGTTATTACTTTACAGACTATGCTTTATAGTACCTGTGTGAAAGGACCTAGGACACTGGATACGAATAGAGCTATGTTGATATATCATAGTATGTACACAAGAAACTTCCTTTTGTCATATTATCCTTGTAATGTAAAATGATTGTTAATAAAAAAAAAAAAAAAAGCATTTAAATTTATCAAGTTGGGTTGCTAATTGTTTATAGTGTGATTGGAGGTTAACTTAAAGGTCTGAATGGATCTGCAGTTTTCCAGTTGATTCTGGAAATGGATGCCAATGGATAACCAGTGTTACATGATATAGGCAGGTTATTTAGCCTGCTGGCAAACTTCTGATGCAATCAAAGAATCGTGAAAGACTTGGGTTGGAAGGGACCTTAAACATCATCTAGTCCCAACACCTTGCTGTGGGCTGATTGCCACCCACCAACTCAGGCTGCCCAGGGCCCTATCCAACCCAGCCTTGAGTGCCTCCAAGGATGGGGCATCCACAGCTTGTTCCAGTGCTTCACCACCCTCTGAGTGAAGAATTTCTTCCTGACATCTAACCTAAATCTTCCCTCTTTTAGTTTAAAACCATTCCCCCTTGTCTGGTCACTATCAGGATGTGTCAAGTGTCTGTTCCCCTCCTGCTTCTAAGCACCCTTCAAGTACAGGAAGACCACAGTGAGGTCTCCAGCAGATGTGTATGGTATAAGAGTTTGGTTCTGCTTTGAGGATTTAAACTGGCGATGTGCTGTGCCCACTCACGTTTGCTCAGCTTACAGCACATTGGTGCTGGGAAATTTATTGGTCCCAAATGAAAGTGAACACAAATTCTAGCCTTGGAGGTGGTTTGGGCTTAGTGAACTCACAAGCTGAGAAGAGAGGTGGGCCTTGGAGGAAAGTATGCACTCAGGAGTGTAAATGCTTTTGAGAGAACAGTTGTGCACTGGTTTCAGGACTGGATGCCCCACAGTCTTAGCCAAAAACAACAGCCATGGGGACAGGAAGCAAAAGGCAATTTCCAGGCTCAGAAATGAAAATAGCAAAAATTTAGTGTTCATTTAGAAAAGGTTTTTAGTGACTACCTTGAAGTGATGGAGCAATCCAAGTATTACAAATAATGTGCCATTTTCTGTCAGCTTTTACTGCAGTGATTAAACTCTGTTTCTGAGCGGTAAATAAACCCAACAAGACCTGGCAGCAACCAGGGCTTAGCTCCAGCTCAGCAGGTGCAGGGTTTTCTGGGCACTTGGTAGTCAGTGATGGAAAACTCATCCCTGGGGTTTTGGCTTTGCTCATCAATCGGCAGCACACAAAGCAGGTCAGTGCTTCACTTTCAGCAGATCAACGGTGTGTGAAGAGTAGGAATAGCTGTCAAAATTCACTACTGATTTGTAATTAATTTCTTAGAAGTGTTTTTGTGCTGTGGACACTTGACCACTGCTGTCAGCAGTGACTACCTCCTTGCTGATAGCTTCAAACCAAGAATTTGAAGAGTCAAGAGTCCTTTATGCAAAGTATGTGACCTGAGTCACTGTGAGGAAGGGAAGCTTGTGCAAATGTATCTGATCTAGGACTTAAGTTTGCCCTTCGTTTTTAGGACCACTGATTCTCATGTCAATATGAGCGAAAGGGAAATTGATAAATTCCTCTGTGACGGTTGTCATGACATTAACACCTAGCACGCTCTTCCCTAGCTCTGCTGGTATCCTGGACATGCTCCATGGGGATGGTTGTGGTTAGCAGCTGGCTCTCAGAAATTAATCTGGCAAATAAACAAAGGTGTTGTCCCTTCCTGGAAATGGGAGGTCTGTGGGGAAAAGGGTCTGTGCTGTGGGGCTGGCCCCATGGCAGCACAGGGCAGCAGGCACAGGGAAGCATTGCTGCCTGCAAAAATGCTGCCACACAAAGCAGCCACAGCTTGTTTATAGGGGCTCTAAAAATACCCAGCAATCAAAGGCTCCCGCAGAACAGCATCTGCGCTAACTAGGTTTTTCAGCTCTCTGAAGTCCCTCGTTTGAAGTTGTTTTGATCCAAGGGGAAAAACAATTTTGTTGCCTGCGCTGCTGTCAGCCATTGCTGTTTCTGGGGGGATGGTATGGGGTGGGCAAGTAGTGTGGAGGACATGGGAGACACAGGGGGTGCAGCCCTCTTTGTGGGGCCGGCACGGCCCCCAGATTCGCTTTGTGGTTTCTCATTGTGCTTTAACACTGACTGTGATGGGTGACAGAGTGTCCCCAAACTATCAATGAGGTAAATATCTCCCACTCCTGCCCCCAAAATCTCTTTCCTCTTACTTTTATGTACAGCTTTTGATCTCTGTGCTATGTTAGGAACCAGTGATGGTATTAGGTCAGCTAAGTGGGAATTTTCTTACAGGTACATGGTTTGCAGAGTATCATCCCTTGAAAATACAAAGATCAGCAACAAGACTGAATCCAAATTCACTTCTTAGCTTGTTTTCAGAGATGATGCCAATGTCTGGGAGGGAGCTGATTGCCGGATCCCATTCCCTAACCTATTTGCAGCTGCAGGAGAGCCTTTATAGCTTTGCTGAAAGCAAACCTTTCTTCTGCTTTGGCCAGAACAGGACTCCCCTCCTAGCTGCTCCCTTCTCACCACACACCCACCCCTTGGTGGTACTGCATGCAGGACCTGATGTTGCCTCGTTGCAATGTTTTGCCCCTCAGCTTGTGAGCTGCAGCACAGGGGCCTTACCCTGCAGTAAACAAGCAGACACAATGTGGACACAGTTTGGAATTATTTACTTGTGGTGATTTACATTTTGTGCTCTAATGGTAGACACAAAGGCTGAATCTCATGCTCTGTGTTTGTGCTTTGGACTGTGCGTACAATATCGCTTTGACAAACAATATCTGCTCTGTGCAATACACACATTTGGACACCGAAGGACTGAGTAAGCAGAAAAGCCTTCTCATGCTGGAAGGCCATGAAGCACTATTTCACTTTGCTACTATTGTACAGTTTGATATTACCAATGGAAGAAACAATATAAAGTGTCAAATATTAGTTTTTGCTCATCATGCTTATTGTTCAGCAAATGAACCAAATTTACCTTGAGACTTAGTTACACGTGAAAATACATATAAGATGCTGCCAAAATTCTGCCCATCAATCCCATCAAACTTCAAACTGACTTCCTAAAGAGTGTAATTTTGCTGTTGTTGTTTTCATCTCCATAGCTTGTTTGCTTCCAGCCTTAATGCTTCTGCATGTTAACGGATTCATAGTAGGCAGAAGGATCAGTGCAACTGCTGACTTGCCATTTGGGAATCTGCTGACCTAGCTTCTTGGTCAAAAACATAGCTTAAGAACATTAATTGTCATAACTTATTGTCGCCTGATATAGAATCATTAAGGTTGGGAAAGACTGCTAAGATCCATAAGTGATGACACTGAGAATTTCCAGGTACTTTTTGGTTTTATGTATAATGCTGCCATTTCCCACAGTAGCTCTGCAGTTTATCTGCTTAGACCGATTTAGTTCCTACAGCCCATGGAGTGCTGGGACTCAGGGCATGCAAGCACAGCGAAACATGTGATGCACGCAGTTTCGTGGCATAAAGGCAGGGCACTGCACAGGCGCAGGAATTTGATGACAAACAGCTCCTATTAACAAAGTTCAAAAGGGCCAGGGTTGGGCGTCCCTGCCCCTCCAGTACCACACGTAGACAACATTCCTTCTGTTCATGGGAGCCAGCACCCTTAACTGCATTGCCTTTCAGTCCCCAGAACTGCTCCTGCCTCATTAAATCAACACCTGGCAACCTCTTAAGACTGAGCTGAATGCAAAAAGCATTCTTCCCAGGCTAAAATGCCAGACAATAAGAAAGATCCAGTCAGGAAAGATGCATACATTTGTTCCCCGTTTCAATTGCATACTGCAGAGGAAGGAACAACAGCAGCCTTTGACTCTGTTGACACCACCTTTTGCCTTAAGACTGTTTTGTGGTTAAATGTGTACACGTATCTTTCTCTGCTTTAAAAGATGACTTTTTTTTTTTTTTCCCCACAAGAAAATCAGATTTCAAGGGGCTATTTCTTAGGTGCTGTAGGATTGCTGACTAATTACAGGGTGTGCCAAGATCACCAGGGGCAGAGGCAGATAATGCTGTTTACAATCTGTCACCAAGATGTTATAAAAGGTTCATTAAAGTAAGCAGGAGGCAGAACTAGAGAAATCTCTTGGCAGCAAGACAAATATTTGGCCCTTCAGGCTTTTCATTGCCAGCCAAATAGCATCATACCATGAAGTTGTTCTTATCATTATACTAAAAGGAAGGAAGAATTTCATTGCTGCCAGGAACTATAGGAAGAAATGGCCAACATGACAATGAATTTTGCACTTAAAATGGAAATGATTATTCCTAATCTATAGGTGTATCTACGGACAACAGAACACAGAACATAGAAACTATTAAGGATTCTCTATCAACTAAATTTCTGCTACATCTAGTTTAGTCACAGCATCCTACAGCTCTTTCTTAATAAACAAAAACCCATAGAACAAAACATGAAGTCAATTTTCTTTCTAGTTATATCTCTCCTAGCCAGTGGAGCAATAGCAGAGATTAAACCATTAGGCATAATATTCAATCACATGTTTTTTGCCTGCTTGTTTGTTTGCTTGTACAAAGCTATTTTTATCTCTTTCTTCAAAGTGACCACATAACTTACTGCCATACCACCTATAAGGAGAGTAGCAATTTAAAGATGTTTTTCAGTGTTCATTGACATTGTTGATCTGTTCAGAGTCACAGCATCTCTAAGAGTAGAAGGGAACTCCAGAGATCNAATGATTTTCTCCTTTAATCATCTTCATGATCCATTGCTTCAATTGCTCCAGTAAATCCAAATCTTTCTTACTTGAGAAGCCAAGAACAGGACACAGCACTCCAGATGTGCCCCCACCAGTGCTGAGTAGAATCACCCCCACTGACCTGCTGGCAGTGGTTTTCATAATGCAGCCAAAGGCACTGTTGTACTTCTTTGATGCAAAAGCACACTGCTGGTTTATGTTTGACTTGGTTTCTACCAGGGCCCCAGGTTCTTTGCAAAGCTACTTGTCCAGCCTCAATTCTGTTCAGAGTAGGGTGAACTACAGCAGATTGTGCAACACCATGTCCAGTCGGATTCTGAGTGTCTCCAAGGATCAACAACCTCTCTTGGAAACTTGATCCAGTATTTAATCATCTTCACATGAAAAAAAAACCANGTTGGCCCCAGCCCTGTACATGGAGTTGTTCCACCTCAGTTGCAAGACTTTGCATCTCATTTTATTGAACATTCTTGTCAGTCCATTTCTCCAGCCTGTTCACATCCCTCTGAAAGGCAGCACAAGCACTTAATGTATCAGTAACTACACTCAGTTTTGTATCCTCTGCAAACTTGCTTAAGGTGTGCTCTGTCCTGTCATCCGGGTCATTAACAAAGATGTTAAACAGAGTTGGCTGCAATACCAGCCACAGTCACTACTAGTGAGTGGCTCCCAGCTGAACTTCATTCCTCTGTTGACAAACTTCTGTGCCTAACACTTCAGCTTGTCTTCAGAGACTGGTTCTGGTTGTTTCCCCTTTCTGGTAGCCTTCACTTGACAATTTACTAGACTTGTTTTGCTAAACCAGCAAAATGGGATGTATTCTAGATAAAGCCCAGTTTAATATTTGGAATTAAACAGAGGATCAAACTGACCCTGCGAAAAATGAAGTTCTCAGAGTTTTTCAGTGCTACAAAACATATGATTCTGTTTTCAGACTTTTGAATGTCTTATCCCTATACAAGTCCTTCAAATACTACTTGAAATAAAGTGGTAGAACAAACAGTGTGCTTATGAGATCATAACATCATTGCTGGCAATGCCAGCTTTTCAGTCCATCCAGACACTAAAAGAACAGTAAACAGTAACTTTTAAGCCACGTCAAACCTTGAAAGTGCACGCAAAAAAACAAACCCTAGAGAGTATGTCTGGTCAGTGAATTCCTTCTGTCTGGAAGTGATGGAATACATGGTCATTCAGAATAATTTTCTTCAAGTAATGCAGGTATGAGTATTTGAGTGTGATAGTTAACTTCAAACCAAAACCATCGATCATATGCTAAGGTATGAAATGTTCCCACTTCTTTTGTCTAGATGCTGCCTGGAATATGATTGCTATATTTGAAACTTTTTCAGATCAGAAATGCCAAAACAGAAAAGAATGTCAGTTAGCAGAAGGATTTGGTCCAAGTTTTTGGAGGTAACATCAGTAATAACTTGTCCATGTTTAGGGTCTTCCTGGGTGATGTAGAAAGATAGAAGAGATAGGTAATTTGTTAAAGGATTCTGAAACTTCCATGCTTTCAACAGTTTTCATGAACCCTAAAGCTAAGGTATCAGATGCTTTAATAAACAAAAATGAAGGAAAATATTTGACTTCTTGTTTGGCAGTGTTTGCTTCAAAGACTACACTGGGTGATAGTATGACTGTCTCTCTTCTTCCTCTGTTCCTTCTCTACTTCTAGATATCCATCTAATGCATGTTCATCTATGCTTCCACTTGGCTTCTCTCTCTCTTCCATGCTACTGCTTTGGGTCAGAAGTCAGCATTAATTTTGTGATCTTCATTTCTCACAGTCTTAAAAAGCATTATGAAAAACAGCAACTGGCAAAATGACTGCTGCATGGTATGGAGCCAGCCCCCACCAGGGAACTTGGGTGAAAGTGCCAGATGCCAGGGAGCAGCTCAGATTTCTGTGATCCCTCTGATCCCCTCAGCTTCCCTGCAGAAACTGAGAACTCAAAGAAATGACGGTGGGCAGGCTAACAAAAGTAATTCAAATCATCCAGACAGCCAAACCCTTTATTTGAGAGAACCACTTCGCTGGGTGAGCGATTGTCCTCTAAATACATTTTCCAGACAGTTTCCTTTGTCAATCAGAAAGGGTGGCCTAAGAATAATGTTGTGCTGGGCCACTTGGTGGATGGGAGAGTGAAAGGTGAAATGCAGCTCATTTCCCCATGCTGAGAGGCTTGGAGGAAATCTGGTTGGCAGTAGACATAGCGTGCCTACATGTGGAGCTGATGCCACATGGCAATCTGTCTTCTGGGGTTCCTCAGCATTTCTTCCCAGTGGTTCTTCTCCGTGCCTGTGACATGCAAACCCAGGCTGCATTTGCCGAGCACTTGGCTTTGCCCAGTGCCATCCTGGCTTAGCATTTCCAGCTCCACACTAGAGGCACGTAGCAGCTCATGAGGCACCTCAAACATGATCATCTCGTTCCAGACAGGGTTGATCTTGTGCTTTGCACGTTTGGTCTGCTTCTTCTTCAGTTTCAAGGACTGATGCCTCAGGGTCACCTTGACAGAAACGTCTATGGAGAAATCAGAGAGACTGTGTTAACAAACATTTAATAAAATGAATGCAAGAGAACTTTTACTGATGACAACAGGCTGAGTAAGAGAATATGAGAAACACTGATCTTGGGGTTTTTAGCTTTCCCTTTTTAAAATATGTTCAAATTCTTTATCTTTTAAATCAATTGTTTGTTTATTTGTTTTCAGCAAACATTGTATTTCCCACTTTCTTTCTAGATTTACTTAATAGTAGAAAAAATTATCTCAGTTTTTCTTGCTTTTCCACTCACCATTTCCAAGAAGATCTTTCATCTGCTTGGAATGGAGATTTTTAGCCTTAATAATCACCACGAGCAAGCGGTTTGCAGCTGGCAGGTAGCTGATAGAGAGCAGAACTTCCCCATGTCCTGTAGATGGCTCCTGGAAATTGAGATGCATAAAGAGTTAATTTTGTATACAATCTGGGTCTAACATTAGGAAAACTAAATAACACAAGGGGATGAATTTAAGGTCAAAGGCTGACCAAACTGTCTCCCTGTCTCAGTACAGGAGACTTTTCCAGTTAAACTGGATCAGAACAAACCAGGCAACATATTCAAGAGACCTCCTTCACTCACAGGGACCAGAACACATTGGTTACTCCTTTTTTTTTTTTTTTTTTTTGCGAACAGCTACCCCTGTTGGCCCAGTGGGATTAATCTCAGGGCAAATGCTCTGAAAAATGGAGTATTCAATTCATGGGGCTGCACATATTTCATTTTTGGGTTCTTTGATTCCTTTCTTCCCATTAGCGATTGTCCTCTTATCCTACTGACCTTTATTCCCCTCTCTCACTTGCTCTGTGCAAATATCCCTGAAGGCAGAAAAAGCGGGAAATGACCCTTCACCAGCTGAGCTTGCCTGGGAAAGCAGAAGCTCTGCCACATGAGGAAGGAGAGGAAGTGCCTGCTGTGCCTGCAGAGCTGCAAGCCTATGGCGAGGGGCGAGAAGGATGTAGTTAATCTTTGTAAGTGCAAGACTGTGACAGAAATCTGTTTTGGTGTGAGGTTAATGACCCAGAAGAGACACAGAAAGCCAATGTCAATTCAATAGACTCCCTTTGGACTCCTTAGCGCAATCTACAAGCTTTAGGACAGACAGCTCTCCTCTAGGCCATTTCTGTGCTCTCCACTTGCAGTTCTAAGTGAGCCATAAATATTTTGAATTAAGTTTTCACCGGGTTACTTCCAACACGCAAGGACAGGCCCTCTGTATGCTCCCCATGAGGTGATTGACTCTCCAGAAAGCATGGCTGTCATCACTGTCTGGTTTGAATGACTTATTTGTTGTGCACAACTCAGGTGGGAGGCCATTAGCATGGAAACCTGAAATTCAGTCCCAGATCAGTCTGAGTAAATCTTCCTTCATGCACTCAGGTAGCAACAAAGGGCTTGTATATGTTTCACTTAAATAAATCCTGCCCTAAATGCAAGTGAATCTTAAATAAGAAACGCACACACACAAAAAAGGCAGATTTAAATGGCTTTCTGTCCCTGACAAATACAAATATCATCTTAATGCAAAACCATAATTTTGGCAAGCTATGAACTGCTTTTGTTAACATATCCACCCTGTATCTCTCCAAGTCTAACTGTGGCTCTTGGCTAGAAGCTCATTACTGTACCTCCATGCATAGGTGAATGTTGTTAAGGCTGAGAGACTGGGTGCTGCAGTGGGCTGTAAATGCACGCACGTATGTGCACATGTACTTGCTGTGCACGTACACCACTTGCTGTGCTAATGGTTTTTTAGCCTCTTCTGATTGAGTTCTTGACTATCCTGTATCCACATGAAACCAAAACCATAATGGTTGGTTTCTGCTGGAGCTTTACATGAAGAGACTGAGCCAAAGGTTCTTTTCCTCCACCCTCTTTCTGTGCTCTGAGGATAACAGGCATCAGGGGGTCAGTGGTGAGTTACTGTGCAGGGTACCATGGAATCACAAAAGTAAAGGTGCTATGTGAGCGACTGCAATCATCTCTGTCATTAGCAAAGCGGTGGGAGGGAAGGAAGACAAGATAAGGACATCAGTCTGCAATATCTGTGATTTGCATTGCTCACAGCACTCTGTGGATTCCTGAATACTAATTACATTACCTGGTTAGCTGCATGCTCCCCTCTGAGCTCTTTCCCTTGTGTAGGAGAATTACCATGAGGATAGGAATGAAATTTCTGCAGCTCACAGATTTTTAAGGAAATGTCAGACTTTAAACAAAGCCCACTAACTTTGTTCCTGGATGGATGCTGTCAAAAATAGCTGCTCTTTTTTGATCAACTCTTCCTCTCTGCCTCCTGCTCAGGTTCTAAATGAATGATTCAGGATCTCTATATAAGCTATCTGTGCAAGGGTTGGCTCTCTCAGGTCCCAGATGACGCAAATTCAGCTTTCACTGCACATCCTCAGCTCAAACTGGGGCAATGCAGTTCAGCAGTACAGTTAATGTTAACCTTGTGCTGTCAGACTGGAGGAGTAATGAGTGCCGACCTGTTTCTTTGTGTACTCAGAGTACCCAGTTCACCAGGACTCAACCAGGTGTACAAGAGTGGAAACCAACCATTGCTGTGAACTGGTTGATGGTTGAGTACTGTTTACAAAGCAGATTCTACAGTAGACTGGAGAGGATGGAGGGCTCTATCTATCGTGGTTTAGGGATTTAAGTAACTATAACTTAACATTAGAATAATTTCTTCTGAACAACCATTTTTTCCAGCAGAAAAGTTCCCAGATCTTCTGCATCTCTCTCAGCTAGAGGTTTTTCTTTAGACTAGAATAGGTTGCTATCGGGTGCCCTGTCTACACCCAGCTCTGCCGAAGAGGCACAACTTAGCAGCTGAACTTTTGCTACCACAGACCCTGCATTGTTTACACACAGAAACGCACGTAACTTCCAGACACATGCTTTGAATTGCAAATATGACTGTCAGATTATCATGTAATTGAGGGAGGAGGAAAGGGAGTTTTAACACATTTTAAATTCCAGGAGCTATAGATAAAGGGGCTGGGCTGATAGGCTTTTGATTGCCCTCTGAAATGATTAGGTCAACACAGAGTTCTACTACGTCACCTTCGCAGTCACACTTCGCCTCTCCAAACCTGTGTCCAGATGCATGGAACCACCCACCCATGGACATGCAGCTGTGTGGAAGAGGGTTTCTCTTGTCCAGATAAGAACTAGAGCCTCTGGACTAGTGACAGACTGAGTTCATACCTTCTCTGGGGTCTTTAGCCTTTCCCACTGGGCCATCCTGAAGTCCTCAATGTTAGCAAGGCTCAGTTTCAGTTCTCCCACAATGCTGTGTCTGGAGAACTTGTCGCAGTTTCTCAAGGTGAGAGTCAGCGTTCCCTCTTGCATCTCCTCCTCAGTTATTGGGAACCTCAGGGACTCCTCCCAGAGGGTGTGAAACACCTTTTTCTTCAGCTCTGTCTGGGCTTCAGTCATGCCAGATTTGCTCACCAGTGTGCCCAGTATGTAGCAATGGCAGCCAGCATCTTGGTCAGTACTCATTTTTCCATGCATAACTGTAAAGGAAAATTGACTCTAAGTACCTCTTACAAAGGGTAGCGTCTTGAAGAAGTCCAAACAAAGAATGGTGAGTAGCAGATTTCTGCCCCTTACCTTCCAGAAGGGCGACACACAGCTCAGCTTTTTGTTGATCATATGTGAGGGAATAGCGCAGTTCAGGGACCTGGTTACAGCTGGCTGCCCGCTCGGGCTTCAAGTGCTCCGTGACACACACATCTTTTACCACACCTGGAACTGAAGTAACCCCATTAGCAAGGAAATCTTTGTCTTCCAAGAAGGACAAATCCACCTTGTCTTGACTCAAGTCCTCTAAACGTCTCACTATTCCAGCATTTTGTATGCAGGAATAACACTTCAGTTCCTTCTTCCCTCATCATATCTCCTTTTTGCTGTCTTCTCACACTTCCAGTTCCTTCTATTGAACCTGGACAAGCTTCCTGCTCCCTCCACCACAGTGTGTTCACAGATTTGCTCCTTCACCTTGTGTCTAAGCCAAGGTGCCTAAAATATTTGCTTGATACTATATTGTTTTATATATACCTTTACACATGTGGATTTATTACACCCTTGTAATTTTTTGAAAATGAGAATTTGATTCTGCTTTAGAGCTACCATGCAACTCGGCATTAATTCAGGCCTCTATAACCTTTTTAAAATTTATTTTAACACTATAGTTTTTTTCACGCAGAAGCCGATATGACATCTATTCCTGTAGCACTCGATGATGTTGAAGATAGTGAGCTTGGGAAGGTGTGAGGCAGTTTCTACACATATGATTTTGAACCTGAGCACACATTTTGTACTGAAACAAAGAAAGAATAAAGACTAAAAGGGAATCCACAGCTTTTTATCGTCAAAATCTATTATCTGCAAGACCAGTTCTCACTCACATAGAACATAGCAGTGGAACATGCACATTTTGTCCTAGAAATCTCTGCCACAGTCCCAGCCAGTTAAATGTGGCACCTAAAGGATAATGCAACAAATCTTGCTTTATTTCAGCAATACTTGAGCTATGAAATCAGGCACAGTAGGAAGCAGACTTGTGCCATTAGCAGTGCAGAGAGGCTCTTACACCAACACACTTATGAACAGCTTTAGTGTACATACTGCCATCATCTTTCAGGCTCTCCACCCTATGATTATCTTCCTGACACTCAAAGATGTGTGTCAGACAGTCTTTTCCTCTAATGCAGCTGCTCCCCATGTGTAGCAGAAATGCTAAGTCATGGCTTGAAGCAGTGATTGAGCACCTGGTGGGAAGGTAGGGCCAACCCAGGAGACCTCAGGTGCATGCAGTGCACCTGAGAGACCAGAAGGAGTTGATCCTAATTTCCCAGACCTCATTTAAGGTTTGGATGTGGAGGCAAGGTTGTCTTGCTGGAGATCCCTGGCTACCTGAGGTCTTCCAAAGGTAAGTAGGCTTTCTTCTTTCATTTCTGCATCTACCATTGCTATGTTTGTGTTCCTTGTCTTTTGCTGCGACTTAGGATTGCGCCAACCCATTTCTGTTGCTGTTTTTTCTATTGTGTTGTAGCATTACACCATAGTACTCCTTAGTTTTCTATGCCCTCAAGTAGAGGGTCTTTGTGACAATCCTCCTCCCTTAAGGACAATAATATAGTCACAGGTAAGTAACAAAAAATAAATAGAGCGCTCAAAAGAAGTCATGACAGATGGCATTCCATCTCTGGCAAATCATCATGAGGGTTTCACTAATATGGTAATGTAGTAACCACAAGAGTCAATTATGCAATTAAAATGACAGCTATGAAGGCAAAAATCATTATGGAAGCAACCCAGACATGCTGCCAGATGTATGCAATTAAAATTGCATTTTTTCTTAGGCTCCAGGAGTCTTATGTTTCAGGCTTTGGCGTGCTACCTTTTGGGCTGGCTGAAAAACAAGAATGCTGTTTGGCAAAAAAATGTCTGAGGTGTTAGCCTTCAGTTTCACTGCATGTTACAACAAAGACCATCTCATGGAACTGGTGGAATAAGGAAGTAGAGAAACTAAAGTAGAAACTTGAACTCATTCCTGTCCCCATGCTCCTGACAAGGGATGTTACTGGACAGCTAGTAATTTTTCTGGCAGAGAAATTCTGCCTAGGTTTAATTGGGTATTCCACCTGCATTTTGGCAACAGCTCTTGGTAAGACTCCATGCTAAATATATGCTTTTCAACGTCTGCTTCCAATGAGCCAGGTTTTTCAACAACAAAATGTTTAGATTGAAAAAATACAGTCAGTCATAGTTGTGGATTTGTTATCTAGGTTTTCTGATGTTCTCCATGATTGTTTAATATTAAACACATGTATTTAAAAAAGAACTGACTATACTCATGATAAGAGAGTGGATAGTGTCCCACGTCTTCATTTCCATGTTTATTACTTTAACTACAGTCACACGATGTTCAAAAGTATTGGAGATCTACACCCAGAAAAGAAATCTTTAGTCTGAAGACAAAGTGTTCCTACCGTTTTGAGGGAGAACAAACAGTTCTTCATTGACTTGAATCTTCATCCTGTTCTCATCCAAAACAGCATGTTTTACAGTAGCTGGTTCTTCTGTTGTTTTCAAGGAGTATTGTGTGTAGTTAACAATTTTGGGTGAAGTTACAACTGGTTTGGGGCCATAAATGTTAGGAAACTTCAGGAGAGCTCGAGGCTGGACTGGCTCTGCAGTTTTCTTAACATTGAACTGAAAATTAGAACAGCATTTATTATTTTTCAATAATCCTTTTGAATCTCTCTATGTCGAACGAGCTGAAACAAAGGGAAGTGATATGGTGGCCCTGGTGAATCTTGCTGCCATTGTTCCTTACGTTAGAGAAACCACTGTCTGCCTGTACATCAAGAGATTTTTCTTGCCTAATCTGTTAGCTGTTTTTGTATACATCTTTTCAATTAGCAGTTACCATCATCTCTGATCTATGCAACATTTCAAGTAAGCCTATAGTAAGCATTAAGAAAGCAAAGGTATGGGTTGCACAGAGCGAGTATAACTGTTTTGTAAAAAGACAAAGGAGGTATGGTAAAGCAGACCAGCCCTCCAGTGGCATGCAAAGAATAGTAGAGTCAGTGGCTCAGTCTCTGGGATTATCTATTGGCCCTGAGGCCCCGCCTGACCTGTAGAAACACATTACTTCTTTATTATATGGGGCCTGAAATTTTGAGTTTGTTCTTATTTCATTTTTCTGCTGATTGCTGAACGCAGTATCAACGGAAGAACTTCTAAAATGGCAGACTGGACAAGGGTTGACACAAAGACTTCCATTGTTTTGGTAGACAATATAAAATATTCTAGTGGAATGTAGCAGTCTTCTTTATGCCTCAGGAAAGAATCCCATCTGCTTACAACTGAAATCATTCCTGACTGATTTATATTTGGATTCATCAACAGGAAAGAACAACAGCTGACTAGAAAATGAGATTGACTCTCATCAGATTTTTTTAATATTTCCAAAACATGTAGAAGAAAAAGTGGAAGTAAGGGTTCTATTTTGTTTGATTATTGTGCACTGGGTTCTCTCCAACCTCACTGCCTGCCAACCTATTCTATGTTCAGTGTAGAATGAAGGTGAGCCAAAAAGTATTAATAACTGTAATTAAAGTTTTCCATTAGTCTCATTGTTTTCTGTTAATAAAGAATGTAGATGGTGCCCTGAAGCACTTGTCTGTGTTGGGACTTAGTGGTTCCAGTTCATATCTCCCGAGGGAGATTCTCTATTCCTCAAGAAGTAGAGCTGAATAGAGCAGACTCTTGATCTTTAGTCAATACTCTGCTTCTGGAGATCATAGCGCTACAGCTGCGTGGACTTGGTAGTGATAATGGGCTAATTAGGTCACTGACTCCCTCTTCTCAAGGCAGCTAGTGCAATGATGTTTAGGAAGTCTACTATGTAACAGCATTTTCTCTCCTCTAATTTTGAGGACACTGAAACAGGAGTGAGTTGAAAAATAAATGCATCACTGTGTGCAGATCCCCCACCTAGCATTCAGCTGAGTTAGTCACATAGAGCTGACTTATAATAATGACGTAGTGAGATCCCTCTTCTAGAGATGTCAGCAGAAAGTTTGAAGTAACTTTTCCAAGTCTCCCATTCTTCAGAACTAAGACAGACCTATCAACCAAGATGTTAGGAACTACTAGACAACAGCTTGGCAAAACAGGATATTTTTGTTCTGCAGATACTCAAAGCAGGTGCAGTGGCAACTAGTGCCTGTTGCTCTTTCTCTCTTGATCCTGCTGTATGAGACTGCTGTTCTAGCCATTGACCATCATACCACAGCAGCAAGCCTGGGTTGCTGTGTACATCTTCATGTATGAAGCACTTTGGAATCCCTTGAGATGAAAAACACCATAGCGACTTGAGGTATTAGTACAATCTTTTCCTCCACTTGCTAAAAGGAAGATATTTAGTCAGGAAATCCATAATCACACAGCAACTAAGAGCTCTACTGGGTCAAAATATTCTTCTAGTCTGTCTGTTCTGCAGAATTAGAGATGAGACATATGCAAGCACAGTGGGACTAGCCCACTCCCTCTTCCAACTGCATCTGCCTCTTTTTATTATTTTTGCTGCCAGCTCTGTTCCCAAGTGCTGTCTGCTCAGCTACTTGCAGAGCTGTGTCCTATGGAAGTTCCCTTTAAAAGCAGTAATATCTTAAATACAAAAGAATTCATGTAATTCTATGTAAAAATGTGTGAAAGCAAACCAAAAGTAGCCAGGAAACTTCATCTGACCCTTCTTTGTCCCTGCCTATTGACATTCAGACAGTGGATCAGGTTGCTGCCACTGCTGGATTTGTTTAGGCATTTTAACCTGCAGCCTTTGCTGACATATTGCACATTTACAGCAGTTATTAGCAGTTATTAATTGTTCGGTAGATGAATCTTTGTGTTTGAACTCTTCCTTCTCAAGTATGCAGGGCATGTCCATGGGGAGCCTCTATCTATAGCAAATACAAGCATCAGTGTCATGGAAGGCATGTCAAGTAAATAAAATACAGTCTTGCTTCATCTTTCTATTGTCATCTCTGTTTATCAGAATCAAGGGCCCTGACAAGCTTCAGTAATTAAGTATGCCAAACACTGGCTAGGACATGCAACATTTTAATGCAGTCAGAAAAAAGTCCCAGCAGGATGATTTATAAACATAGATGCAGAGGAACTGAAGTACAAGCTCAGAACTCAATTTGAGATTTATTCCTTCAAGGAAAGGAGACTAATTCGGATTCAATGGAAGCACAGGAGAATGTATGTGCCTAGCAACTTAACTATTTAAATTGGAAAGAATTGTTAAAGATGGAATATGCAGTTTGTATGACCATTTTGCACTTTCTGTAACAGTGTTCATTTGGCTGCAATAACTTGACCAGATTACTTGGAAAAAAGGTCAATAATACTAAAAACAGACTCTTTTGGGTAAGAGTGATACACTGAGGGTAGGCTGAATAATTTGATGTGTTGGTCAAACACTGGATTCAGTTGTGGCAAAACCTGATATAATCCTCACAATATTTCTACGTATAACCCAGGAAGTACTGGGTATTAGTGGCTTAATTTAATCTGAGGGCTTGTTTGGATTTCATGGTGACTTAGTGGTTATTTCAACCATGCAAAAAAAGATGACATCTAGAAGGACAAGCTCTGGAGTTATTTTAATGCTTTCCCGAAATATTTTGCAAAAGGTTGTGTAAAATAAGATGTTAATTCTAAGGATGAAGCTCAAGTAAAGATTTGAGAGTGTTTTGAGATTATACAAAAGTATTTTTTTTTTTAAAAAAAAGGTTGGGAATGAAATGTTATGCAAGGTGACGACTGTCAAAGTTCCATGCTTCTTATTCACTTTAACAGTAGATTTGAAAAATCTCAGAATTCTTGCACATCCTTCTATACAGAAGTTGTATGTGGTGGACAAGAAAGGAGACTGGAAAAGATATGTCTGAACTATCAAAGAGGGCAGATAGAAGGTGAAATTCATCCAGGAAAATGCAAGTCAATACTAGAAAGTGTTGACTACTCTTGCAGAAGAATGATCAGAATTAGCAGCAATCTCTGGAGAAGTCCTGAGCTTGGTGCAGCTGTTCATTCAGTCATGGTTAGTGGAGCCTCCTCCTGTCCCCCAGCAATCAGAAGCTATTGCAATGCTATTCTACATCATATGTTACAATACATAGATATGGTCGTCTTTTCTCAGAATAATTCACAACAGGAGCATGAATGAGGTTCTTCACTTAGAGACGAAGAGCAGTACCCAGAGAAAGACTGAATATGCAATTATACATATACAGGGAAGTTCAGTTAAGACTCCTGCTACTCTCCTTACCACAAAAATAATAGGAACTTCAGATAATTAAAAGACAAAGACTTCTATACAATGGATCACCAGATTTTGGCTCTGGCTGCTGAACAGCCAGATGGAAGTGATATGGGCTTAGGCACATATGAGCCTCAAGAGCAACAGCCAACAGTCTTTTGGAGACTGATGGGTTGCTGTAGCTCATCTTGAAGACTGTAGTCAATAAGAGGAATCAGTCAAATACTTCTCCTTTGAAGGAGAGCTTTCCATTAATATCTGTACTTGAGGACTCCTACAATTCCGATTCCTTTCTCTTGCACTGGTCTCAGGAATAAATCAGGGGATATTCTGGATTCTAACAAGAAGGAAGGATTGTGCAAGGATGCCTGACATTACCAGTATGTCACGCTGCTCTTATAGTGAGTAAAAAAAGCAATCCACAGCATGCTGAGGTTGTCCAGTCATCACAACCCAGATTCTCACTAGTATTTTTATTATCATTTCAATGCCGTGTTTTAACTTCACCAGTAATAAATCCCCCTAGGCAGAGGGAAGAAGAGGGATATTTTTCACAAGAAACCAGCAGTTGAGGGGGAATTATCCTGCAGGAACCATAAGACACTGTGACTAGAGCTAAATAAATAAGTGATACAGGAGATCCCAGCAGGAGTCTTCTCTTTACAAGGCTGTGTACAACCTGGTAAAGTCTAGTTTTCAGCCATTGTTACCAGATTGCCAGCTGAGCAGCATTTTCAGACCTTCTCCCCCTGTTTTTACCATTAGCAGCTTTCTCTTCGGCAATGTGGCAGCTGTCTGCTGCCCTTGAAATTCTGTGGGTCACCTATCTCTCCCATCTCTGTTCCCCTCCGTCCTCCTCCCATTAACACCATGTTACATCCTGAACACAGTGAGCAGCTAAATAAGCAGCATAAGCC